>VZTL01045823.1:0-19991 GCA_013400535.1 Scopus umbretta | reverse complement strand
GCCTCCCAGGTTAAACCACAACATCAGATGATCACAGTAACCTTTTAGTATTTGTGCATAAAGCACAATTTTAGTTTCATTAACAAATTCTTTTGTTTTCTTGAGGATCTCACAAAGGTTACAATGTTGAAAGCTGCGAAGTGATAGTGAAGTCATGATGAAAATGTTTGCTCTGGACTTTTTATATAATTCTTATTTTCTCTCAGTTTCAAAACTTTATTTTTATTGTTGTTAGTGCACTTTGAGAATATTGGCAGGTGTAATTACAAAGTATGTAAATTTAAAGCACTGTTATACTAATAGGAAATCAATATTTTAGGCTTCATTTTGAAGAAAGTAAGTGGGTTTTTTTAGAAAAATGTATTCATGGTCACAAAATTTTGTTATTTTAACAAAAATCATAAATACAAAGAAAATTATGATATCCACCCAAATATGTAGTATTTCAATTTTTGAAATTATTCAAGGTGGTGTTTTGAGGGACACTAAATGAAACTTAAAAAAAATAATTCAGTAGATCAAATGTTACCCAAATCCATCCTTGGCATAATGAAAATTATATTCAGTCAAAATATTAGCAATGGTTTACTATCATTATTGTTTTAATAAAATTTTATTTCGTATGTTAAGTACTGTAATTGACATATGACATAAAAATCTTGAACTCAATAAAAATTTGAGCCCATTTTGGTTTAGAATTCCATTGTTTTTTACAGGCTTCTGGAAAATGATCTCATTTTTCAGTAAAAGGAGACAGTGTAATTCATATTATGGATTATTTTTATTTCCAAAAAGATTATAAATACCTCACATGATTAAAATGAAAGTGTAAAAAAAAAAAAGTGTACTAGATTGCAAGCTTGCACAGAATTATAAAGTCTAAACATTGTTTAAAATGTTTATGTTCTTTGAAAAGTTTAATCTCTTTCCAATTACAATGTAAAGTTCAGTACAGTATTTTTTTTGCCAACTATCGATTTTGTAATAGCTTTCTATAGAATGCTTATTATGTGTACAACTTTTTTTTGTTTGTTTAGGACAAATATAAAACTATAAACCTAGTAATGAATGCAAGCAAGAATTATTGCTTCTGTTATTTTTAGTATAACATCAACAGGTGACTCCAAGCTGAGTCAAATTAGAATGCACTGGATCACTGGCTCAGGATTCATGAGAAAGGAGACCCCTTACCATGAGGTGACCTCTGGATGTGACCTTCACAATAAATCTGTGATCTATGGCATGCAGATCTCATCCTCACTGCAATTAAGAGGTGCAGCTTTTATAATTCAAAGGCAGACATGTCTGAATGGCTAGATTTTGTGTTGTTTGTGCTTTGTATAATTAACATATATTTATCTGCTTCTCAGTCATGGACTTTAAAAAATTCATCTGAGTTCCAGGCAGGAAAACTCTTCAGATGGTGCTTCTTATGTTTAGTAGTCATGCCTAATTTAGCTTTAAGAATGTACAACTCCAAAATCTTAAACTGTTCAAGGATTTCTTTTTCTTCTATAAACTACTAGCCCTGTTTTAGTTTTGGGTGATTTTTTTTTCAAATGAGTAGTCATAATATTAAAAAGTTAGCTGATTCTCACTGTTTAGGTATAGGCATCTAAGCAGCTATTTTTGGTAGGGTTGTTCTAGGGTATTTTTCATGCACCAGCTACATTTCTGAATGAAGAACTTCTATGAATTCTCATCTCTTTGACGTCTAGCTCTAATAATACAGACATTAGGAGGTTCTGTATCTCTCAGCGAGGTAGTTTTCTCATTGCTGCTCCTCTGATGTTTACAAGTTTGGCATTGCTCAATATTTTGAATTAAAACCATCCTTGATTAATTATCATTGCAGTAGTCTACCTTCAGCTCTAATAACAATGAAATGAGACTCATGAATGTAAAAAGTTTCCTTTTTCAATTCTAACAGTGTAATGCAATCTAACAAACAGCAGTTAGCCAAAGTTCAGTTATATCCTCTGGGTTTTAATTATTCTGTTTCTATAACAACAGAGCAAATTAAGTGAATACCAGAAAACATGTATTTTTGAGAGGTGTAATATTTAAAATCACTGGATATATGAAAGACTTTTAATGAGTTATCTGTAAATTACCTAGGCTGTGCTACATATTTCGTAGAAAAAGAATAAATATTGTTTCAAATCTATTATTTCTCCAGTGATCCCTTGATTAGGAAATGAGGTATGAAGGAGTTAAGCAATCGCCATTGCTTAAAAAAAAATTTATTTGTCTTATGTAGATTAGTTTAAAAATTATGCTATCATATTTATTTATATGACAGTGCTCAACCAGTTGCCACTGAGTAAAAAGGTGCAGAAACTATATTAATCTGAAACCCATATCAAATAAATGGGTCAAAGAAACAAATTTCAGTCTTAGCTCCATCCTCTGTCATAACTAAGGAATAAGGCTATATCGGTGTTACTGATCCTGAAATGATTTTGGTGTTAAACTCTGGTAAAAACAGATAGAAAAAAAAACAAAACAAACAAACCAACAAACCTAAGAACTTTCTCCACCATTACTAATATAAACTAGCTATGTGGTCTATTTTTTTATTTTCAGAAAATTCACGGGACAAGATCCAGAATGCCTAAATCCAAATTTAGATAGAAACTCAGTGCAATGTGGAAATTCGACCTTCCAGCACCAACTAACGTTTGTCATGTGTCTCCTGAGCATCGTGATAGATAATATCCTCATAAATGGATACTGCCTGGTGTTCACTTAGCAGGCTAATGATAAGTGTGGACTACATTGTATGCCTGAGCAAACACATGTCTTGAGAAAATCAATGAAACTGATGGTGAGTTGGACCTCTTTTTATATGTGTATTTCTATTAATTTCTTTGATGTGAGTATCCTGTGTATACAGATTTCCCCAGGGCCCAAAAATATTTTGTCCATCTCTGAACTTGGCATCCATTAACTCTCTTATCATGCATGGTTTCATTTTGTCAATTACTTTCTTGTAGTAGTATGATTCTTCTCTAGTTGTTGCATTCAAAAAAATCTTTTTTTCTTTTTATTTCAACAATGTCTCTGTGTTGCAGCTGGTGTGGATAGACATCAGTTTTGCTGACTTCGGAGGATAGTTATGTGAGTTCCATTACTTTTATCGATCTGCCAGAAGGGGAAGTTTATTCAACATTTCTTTTGTTAGTAGTTGTTTTGTGTCCTGAAGTATGAAGATTTCTCCATATATTTTTATCCCAATACAAATGTATATGTTGTCATTATTCTTTTTAGTGCCAAAGTCTTGTTGCAGTGTATTCCTCACATCAATTATGATTTTTAAGAATTACTGATTTCAGTTTCATTGAATATCCCTCATTTTTGTGCTGTAAAGAAAGTGGAATAAGGTTGTATTTTGAGGTTTGTTTCTTTCTGTTTGTACTTTTAAGAGTAAATCTGTATTTACTTGGAATGACATCTTGAAATTACCTGTTTTCTAAACAATTACATTTTAATGATCAAAACAGCAGTCAGGATGGTGAGTACTGTCTAAAACATGTTTTTGTATTTGTATCTGTATAAAAAGTACTTACACGAAAACACTATTAAAGTTCTCATACAGAAAAAGAAGTAATTATGAATTTTTAAGCACAGTGAAGAAAAGGGAGTTAAACCATGATCTAATCATTAATATATTTGTCCAACTTTTTTCTTATTAATGCTATTAGATTTGGTGTCCTCTTTAATCTTTGTTTTTATTATTATTACTACTCAGTATATGTGTCTGTCAGAATGATTGCTTTTTAAGAGCTGTGTAAGTAGCAAAATATCAATCAATTCAATCAAAGACTATATTCTTGCAGCTGACCCCATAAGGTAATTATACCTAAAGAGAGATTAAAGCAGGATTTGGAATCATATCCTAGAGAAATTTGAAAGAAAATATATAAACTCTTTACCTCAGAAAATCTTTATAACCTTCTGTAGGTTGGTTGAGACTGAACTCACATGGGTACAATTCCCTCACACAGTTCTGAAATAGTTCGTGAAACATACAGCATGACTGGTGTTATACAGTGCTGTCTTTGTCTTTTCTATAGGAGAACCTGCCTGCATCATAAGAGCTTTTCCTATTTATCATCAGCACTAACAAACTGATAAAATCTTTGGTGTTATACTGCACTGCTCTGAATTCTTCTATTCCCTGTAAAGCCAATCATAAATATTATTCATGGCATCTCTAGGAGTTGAGGAATAACTTGGTTTTGCTGTAATTCATCAACCAAAAAAAAAGAAAAAGGGAAAACTAAAGGAGGAAGCTACATTAAAATTAACCAAAATTTTGTTTTGCTGTGCTTTTTTTTTTTTCTTTCTTTCAAATAAATAATTGTAAAAGAATTAAATTCTTTTTCTTTTTCTTTACATCAACACAAAACAAGTAATTTCAATCTGAAACAAAAATACCACACAGGGTACTTGTAAAAGAAACAAATGGAAGAAATACTTAGTGTCACCAAAGAGCCAAATGAGTAATTTTCATTTTACTCAGAAGCACAGTGTCTAGAGGTATTTGTCAAGAATGAATAGAACTGTACTTCAATTTTTGTCTCTACCTGAGGAGCTTTTGAGCTCATCTCTCCCACAAGCATGTTCGAACCACCTAACTGGACAATACTTTAAGATTTGGGTAGAGTAGACAGCTGAGTATTGTCATTCACTATTCCTTTCTTTTGAAAATGGTGTTGGTATAAATAATTGTTCTTTGTTGTTTCACTCCACAGAAAGATGTTGACACCACCAAACTAAAGACTTTTCTTCTATATCTTACCAGAAACTCACAATATACCTCATATATGCAATACTACTAGGAATACTAGAAAATAATCTGAACCCATTTCTTACCTACAGGAAAATATTTATTTTAAGTTGTTTATGTATTTTATTTGAGCCTCAGCCCACTTGACAGTATATGCAAACATTGAAAAGCTATTTAAAGTTCCATCTTTGTATCTGAAAATTGCAGTTAATGAAAAATTCAATGGAACATTTATGATATCCCAGAAAAAGTTTCTTTAAGCCTGCATAGTTTGCTTGTTTCAAGATCCTGGGAAAGTATACAACACCCTGATATATAGACAACCTGATGCACAGTTTTCCCTATACCATATGTACTTCCTTGGTTGTATGTACCATGCAATATTCGAGAATTTCCTTTTAGGCTTTTGTATGTCTTGTGCTGCAATTCCCTCAGGAACATCAGTGATGTCTAATGTGGTTTAATGAACTCCAGTGAGACCTTAACTGAACAAATAAAGAGCCACAGAGGCACTTAATGAGGTATGTAATCAAGCATCAACACAGTAGGGAGTAAGACCCAGAAGCAGAGAGTGTGCAGAAAAGGCTGTAATTTTATATATTATGACCACTAGTGAAACAAAGAAAAAAAACAACCTACAACAAATCACCAAAAAAAAAAATATTCTATATTATTGTCTACTACTCATATTCTTGAGCACTACCAATAGAAGCTTTAAAAACCACAAATCTCCTATAATGTAACAATTTCTATGCTTGTGTAACATGAACTGTTTCTTGGTGATAACATTTTTATTTAATTATGTGTGTGAGTATCATAACTTATATTGATGAACATGGATTGGCATAGTTGTTTAAGCCTATAATGAACTAAATGTTACACAGAATACAATTTTCCTCTTCATTTACTTTAATTTATTCTAGTTCTAAATGCCATTGCCTTCCATGATTATGGAATAAATCTCACTGTAGGATCAATTACTACAGTTTAAGAATTAGACTTAAGAGTTGTTTTGTAATTATGTACAGTTTTTGTGCCATTAGGTCTCAGCATTATTCTTTTTAAAATATTTTGAGACCTAATGACACAAAACATTAGAGCTAACATTCCAGGACAGTTAAGTATTGAACTTTTGTCAACATTTGACTACTCAGTTGAACTACATTTTGTTAATTTGGCCACTTTAATGTTTTAAATGAAAATGCTGGTAAGTAAAATAAATTTTTGTTTGTTTGTGCCAAAGAGTGAAAACATCGATGAACTCAGGTGCTGGAGACAGACCCATAAACTGCATAGTTCTTCTTTGCAGAAGGAAAGAATAAGCTAAATATTTTTTAAGATGGTTTTCAGGTGTGTCTGTAGAAAGAGACATGTATAACACTCCAGCATAAAGAAAGAGTTCATTAAAAAACTGCTAGTTGGATTCAGCAATTTGTTGACAAGTGAAGGCTATTATTCAAACTAAAGAATTCACTAACATGCCACGCTGATCCTAATTCATAGCGCAATCAGAGTGACCCCATTACTGTAGTATCTCTTATCAGAAGATAAAGGGTTGGGAGCTCATGTTTTCTAACCAGATATGTAATTCCCACTAAATGAAAGACTGATCCAGAAGTCCTGTGACAAATTACCATACTGATATACATGCTAATCATCACTGATATCCCTTTATGGCTATTCTGGGATTAAATTTTGCATTGCTTTCCCCAGGACTGATTCCTCATTTTATTCTGTAGAAAAAGAACAAAAAAAATGACCCTGCCTCCATTAGCATCAATTGTTATAATTTCAAAATTTCAAATACGAAATGAAAACTAATACATTAGCTGTAATGATCAAATTCATAGATGGAGTTATAAATGAACCCAAACAATTCTAAGCAAAACTACAGAAAAATACAAATTAGCATATTTGTGTTTTTTACATGCCACTTACTATACAGGTTATAACTGTTTAGACTCTCTCCAACTTGATTCAATCTTTCCTGTCTCATTTGGATTTCCTTAAACTCACCAATAAAGACCTAATTAGAGGTGATGAGCAAGATGACTTCCTGTGTTATTGTTTACACAAAATTGCACTTGTCTGCAAGAGTTACGTTTGACATTACTTTCTGAGAAACAAGGGGAAAAATTTATATCTCAGTCATTTAAAGAGTGTTTTTACATGTGTAGCTTTTGCATCTTCTAGCTAGCAGATGTGAGTTATGAAAGATTAGATTCTTTAGATATAAGCAGTATAGCTATGTGTTGCTGTATGGATACAAGTTACTGAAAGCTATGTAAAGTTTGCTAAGGGCTCAAGTAAGCAAAGGGCTCAAGTAAACAGTGAACATTTCATAAGATGTGATGGAATAAAAGAAAAATTTAAAGAACAAAAAGAAGTTAAGTAAAAGGATCCAAGAGGAAATCCTTTTTCTTTCTTGACAGCTGATTATCACCCTTTATGTGCTAGTGCCCTGGTCTTGGTCCAGCCTATAGGTTAATTCATCACTTTGTGCAGCATATGTGGTAGGCTTGTATGTGATTTTAGCAATCCCATAACTTTGTTGGGGAAGATCATATACATCTGGAAAGGCAATCAAAGTTTCTGATCAGCTCAGATGAGCCTTCTGGTATAACAGTGATTCTAGGATTTATTTTTTTTTTCTTTCTTTCATATTTCCATTTTGCTTGGAAAGACCTATGTGAATATGTAGGATTAAACTTCTACAAGCAGAACTCTGTTCATAAAAGGAGAGTGAAAAACAAACAAAAACAAAGGCTGAAAGATGTATATTCCTTCTCCTTAATTTTCAGTTTAATCCCAATCTTATTTAGAGAGAGAGTGGCATTTTTCTGAGCTATTTGAACTTTCTTAGCCTAGGACTGACAACATGTCAGTACCTGGATCTGGGCTGGGGAGTAACAAAGATGGACAATGGTAAAGTGCATAACACTAATGTACTTGAAATGGTGGGGAACATTTCTGCAATAGAGAAAATTCTGTACTCAGCATTTAAAAAATAGAACCATGTACCACCATGGAGCAAATAAAATGCAGAAATCTCTCTTTGGACTTATAAACAGTGGTTTAACAACATGCTTAAATGTCTTAAGCAGGTGCTTAGATCACCTTTGGCATCACTAGAGCAAAGCTTAATATTTTCATGACAGTATTTCAGTTTGCAATATATCTTTAAGTTCATTTCACCAGCCATCCACACACATCCTTCTTCTGTGTGATTCTACGGAACAGGAAGATGGATGGTGAAACTAAATCAGAAAGTCAAAGGCAACCTGTTCTAATGCACCAATGACATCTGTAGACACTACTGTAATAAAGAAACCACCTACCAGAATTTCCATTTAGGGCTGAAGGAAAAGAAATGTGGTAGTCCGATAGGTTGACATTTTGATGGATTTGTGGAAGCAAAGAAAGTCAATCTGGTTTTCCATTTTACTCCTGTAAAGTCCAATGTCTGTCTGAGGCAGAATATTTTTAATGGATCCTTTATTCGTATTCCACCAGCTCTTCACTGACTCTGAAATACCTTCCAATCCATTGCACAACAGAAACCAAATACTTTCTCTGTATTTTGGGGCAACAGAGAAATTTTTGAAAGAAGATATTAATCTGAGAGTTCAAATAATGATTCTGAATTCATTCTAATGAACTAATTGTATTTGAACCTGAACACTTAGGAGTATAGTTGCCTCTAACTCCATCTTTAGCCAGTGTAGAAAGACTTACCTCCACAGCAACTTAAGTTCCTCCAATCTGAATTGCTCCTGAGGGAAGCTTGTCTTTTCCATTGACTGTAGAGGAAGATTAGGACTTCTGCAGGAAGATCTAGTTTGCTTCAGTCCTGCTAAAATTGGGTTGTTCATGCCTTCTGTATTACTGCATGATACTACTGGTATCTGGATGAACTGTGGGCCTTTATGTACATTTCATATACATACATATATAATATTTTTTCTTAAATTTATAGGGCTTCTTGTCTTTTTCTCCATTTCTTTGTCAGCTTCTCACATGAATTCATGACACTTCATGTCTGTCAAATTCATTGACTTTGTCCATGTTTTTGGAGACTCAGAAACAGTACCAATAATACCTACACACACACACGCATAATGGAAATCCCCAAAATGTCATTTTTGCATAAAATTAAAGGGAAACATCCCAAAGATGGGATAACTTGTCACACCTACAGAATATATTTCCCTCCCCCCTAAATTTTAGTTACATTGAAAATATGAGTCCCATCAGCATTTTAGAAACAAGATTTAAATATTACAAAATCCAGATGACTCACAAAAAGGAAAATATATATTGTGCCAGTTTGAGTCCTCTTTTAAAATAAATGTTATCTGACTTTTGGTGTAAGTTGCTGGTTAGCTGGATGAAGAATTAGAGGTGACAATCCTACTGCTAAAGTTACCCAGTATCAGAACACTCAGAGAGCTTAACAGGCTGGCTACCTTAGAAATAACAAGCAATGGCCACGTCACCATCAGTTTCATAGCAAAAGCCTTCTCTCACTTCATTAATGAGCTGTGCTTTTACAGAGCAGTGTTGCCCAAAACCAATTTTGAGTACTTTAATTAGTGGAACACAGGTCTCCAAAACAGTGAAATATCTTTGAGCAGCTTAAACTTGTGATGGAAAGCATTTAAGTGCTTAACTGCCCCTAAGGTGTTTGTTTTCTTAGACTAGGGTTTAAAAGTGTTGCCCCACTAAAATCATGAAAAATGGTCCATGAACCCTGAATAATCTGGGATGGGCCATTCAGAAGGTATTGCAAAACAGTTTGTGTATCACTATTGCTGTACTGTCCAGTAATTAGACTTTAACAAAAAATGCAAAACATTTCATATAAATGTTGATTCAGTTTCAATATCTGAGGGCAATAATAGGAACTACAATTATGTTCCAATGAATAATAGAATATGAAAGAGCATCTTGCATCATTTAATAATTTTTCCCTTCAGAAAAAATATAGTTACACTTTTGAAATACTAATGTTTCTTGCCTATTTGAAGAACAATTATGCAATCCACAAGCATAGTAATTTTTAAATTTATTTCATTTTCCAAATTAGAAGAACTGTAGACTTTCTGTTCTAGACATAGTCCCAGACTTCAGAATTCTGGAATGCTATGCTAAGTCATTTCTATATGTCCCTATACAAATCATATCTCATTTTTATACCTCAGGATTATGTTTTAGAAAATTCTCCCAAAGGGGAGTTTTTGTTGCTGTCTTTTAAGAAAATACTGAATAAGAATCATTTATGGTATATAAATGGAAAATACTCTTGCTATACAGCTAGGCACACATACAAAATTTAAGGACTATATATCTTTCACAATGACCTTTCTGGCAGAACCCTGTAGTAGAGTCAAACTATTTTCACACATGGTGAGAAGCTTTATCAATTGCAAACATCAGTGTAATAGTTAATTCACGTAATAGTTCTGCTTTCAAGGATACCAAGTGGTAGGCTAGTATTATCAGTATCTAAATGTCCAAAGAGTCATTTGCTCTATCAGCCTTAAACTTTGCATTCTTAAATTTCAAATTTCCTGAAGATCTCACCCACTGGATTTACCCACTATAATGACAGAGGAAAATAATTTCATGTAGCTTGGGGAAACCTATTAGAGCCTGACACGCTTCCATGGTGGGGCCAGATGAGATTTTAAGGGAATATTTGCCTGTGGGGAATAGCAGTGTCTGCCTGATGCCTTTGTGCATTTTCCCTACAGAACACACATTCTGATGAGCCTTATCTGCCAAAAGATGCCAAGTTGAGAGTATTTGTCTTCATCCTAAGTTAGTGACTTCTGTTTCTTGAAATATCCATCCATAAACTGGGCCCTACCTTTGTAACATGTATTGTTTTATTATTCCCTTCATATTATTTCATTTAACTGCATTAAATTATGTATTTACCAGTTGTGTTTATTCAAAGGTGATATGAATGAGTGTAATGTCAAATTAAAAAAGCTTTAGACCCTCCTAACTAGTCCATAAACCTGAAAGCACAAACATTTCAGCTACATTGCCATTCTGATATTCAGGTACTGATGAGAACGTCTAGTGCTTGAAGGTACACACCTTTATTTAGTGAATCAGCTTATGCAGCCATATGGCACAAAATATTAATCCACTTTTAAAAAGCCTTTATTCAAGCTAACATTCCTGCCTTGTTTTGTTCAAGAGGAATGGTCCACAAAACTTCTATCCCAGGAGAAGAATCACATAAATGTCAGTTTACACACTGAACCATGAAACTCCATGGCACACTTTCACAAGTGCACACACAATACCAATCTATATCTGCCTCCACCCTTAATGATCAGGTCAGATGAGCTGATGGGTCTTTGCTGGGCAAACAGTTCAGATATAAATACTTTTGGGTGCAGTAAGCAAGAAAACAGAAGCAATATATTTACATGACAACTGCATTTATGGTCTTCCTTCCTTTTTAGCAGAATACAAGGAATATTGTTTATTTAATTTAATTTAATTTATTTAATTTATTATACTTTGAAGCATGAAACCAGTTAGCTACAGGTGAGAAGAAAATCAAAAGAAGACAGACTGTATGGCAGGGGAAGCAATATGCTTCTACAAAATAAAGGTAAGAGATCAGACTATAAAGAGGTAAGATAAGAGAACTTCCTCTATTGCATATACAAAATTGATGAACTTCTTTCCAAAGGAAGGGTGAGACCCCTAAGCTGATGCTAGTTAACACAGGGGAGATATTGTCCAAACTGAATGTATTTTCTCCCTTGTTCATTTTTTGCAGTGTGTCCAGGAGTAATGGCAACCGTGACTCTAGTAAGCAACTGCATGCAGGTGAATAAATTACTATCTAGAAAGGAGATGTAGACGTGAAGCTTATGAGAAACACCAACCCCTCCTGTGAGGAAGGCAATAAAAGGTAACTCAGTGGAAGGATACCCAGGGAGTATTAAAATAAAAAATATATCCTGTTCCACTCATGTATGAACATGAATATAGGTGTGTGAATGTACATGAACGTCCCTTCTGCATATCATGTTTATTCTGCACTTCCAAATACTATTGCCAAATTGGTATTAGACTAGAGTATGGGTACTGTTCAGTCAACTGAAAAGGCAGTTCTGACTTGGATCAGCCTCATAACCCATATCTGTATGTATTGATTTTGGATGCTATGCATCTCCCTATATCTCAGCATTGTGTACTATTTATTTTTGATTTTCTATTAATAAACAATCTGTTGAGAAAGGTACAACATTAATCTCCCTGGAAATTTTGCAGTATCTCAGGATATTATCACTCTATCTACTGGCATTTGAAATAATATGGCAAAAAAAGAAAAATGAAAGAGAAATTTATACGAAAATGACTTTTTATCTAGCAGAAAACATTAGTAAAACATTTTTGCATTTACAGTGAGAGCAAAAAAGCTTGAAATAGATTACTCGTTCACCACCAATGGCAAACGCTTCCTGAATTAGCATGCAGCACATATGAGCAATCTTCACCAAGCAAAATAGCAATAGATGCATAGTAATTACGTTAGAGCAAAGTAGACATTATTTAGGAAGGTAGAACTTGGAGTGCATCTATGCAGGCTGGAGGAAACACGACATTGAAATCCATATGATTGCATATGCATGTGAGCACATGCATTTTCACAGCCACACAGACACATGCATGCTCTAGCATTTACAATATATCCTGCATTTTTCATGCATGTCACACAAAGAGATAGAGTAGACTATTACTTTCAGCTAAAATGCCTGCAAAGAATACAATAACAGTTTGAAAATTGTAAGTGTTGCCCACTAGGTAAATAAAGGAACATTCTATAGGAATAAAATATTTGTAATTGTATTTTAAAATATTTGCAAATTATTAAGTATTGCATACCTCATTTTGTCATCGGTCTTTTTTACTGTAATTCATTTGGGACATATTTTCTCTTCATCACTGTTAAGCTCTTCAGCTCATTAAATTGCGATCCAATTATATCTAATTATTCATTCACAGCAGTATACCTAATTTTCAAGAACTAGCAAATTTCTACTGTCAAATGTTCTGAGAATGTGTTCAATATGGAAAATAGTTTCACTTTGTTTAAACCCCATCGTATTAATTTAGCAAAAACCTGGACCAGCATTTTCTAATCTAGAAATATAATATTATTATCTCAAGGTCCACTTCTCATGCATCCAGCTCTGGAGCCCTCAGTATAGCAAAGACATGGACCTGTTGGAGCAGGTCCATAGCAGGGCCACCAAAATGATCTGAAGGATGGAATACCTCTCCTGTGAAGAAAGGCTGAGAGAGTTGGGGTTGTTTAAACTGGAGAAGAGAAAGCTTCAGGGAGACCTTACTGCAACCTTTCAATACTTATAAGGGGCTTACAAGAAAGAAGGGGACAAACTCTTTAGTGGGGCCTGTTGCAATACGACAAGGGGTAATGGTTTTAAACTAAACAAGGGTAGATTTAGACTATATATGAGGAAGAAATTTTTTACAATGAGGGTGGTGAAACACTGAAACAGATTGCTCAGAGAAGTGGTCGATGCCCCACCCCTGGAAACATACAAGGTCAGGTTGGATGGGACTCTTAGCATCCTGACCTAGTTGAAGACAGCCCTACTCATTGCAGGGGAGTTGGACTAGATGACCTCTAAAGGTCCCTTCCAACCCAAAGCATTCTTTGATTCTCTGATTCTCTGATTGTCTCAAGACCCCATTTTACTTTATGGAAAGTAAGTAAAAAATAGGACATTTGTCCTTGATTAGAATGAACAAATGTTTTACCAGAGTGTATTCAAAGTTAAGACCATAAGTAGCTGAACTATTTGAGAAGCAAGCTCAAAGCAACATCTGTTCGCCGATATCTCTTTTATATCTAAGAAGAAAACATATTTACTGTACCTGGCACATTTAATGTTTTAAATGGTCTTTGTTTCTGGGCTGTAACTCATTGTTTCTAATTTCTTCTTCTTTCTTTCTCACCAACTTTGTGTTCAGCTGTGCTGTCAGACCTCCTCCTGACAATCCTTCACATCCTATATGTTGATCATGAATGTGCNGTGGGAAGGGGCAACTGGGGAGGGTGAGCGAGTGGCTCTGTGGTGCTTAGTTGCTGACTGTGGTTAAACCATGGCAAAATCAGAAAAAAATTATGTACTTCACAGAGAGCAGAGTGAATATGTAGGCCATTCTTTTTAATTGGAAGATAAAGCACAGCTCTTGCAAGAGTTTGTCTTATGAGGACAGCAAAATTTTGTCATCCTATTTTCTTAAAGGACGTTTGCATCTTTTATACCTATAGAGGTGCAGATTGGTCACTGCAGCTGGTTGAAATCTGAAGGGAAGTTGAATTCAAAAGCTTACATTCACTCAGTTTTGAAGGTTGTGCTTACCCCATATCAAATCCTGAAAGAAAGAGAGAGGGAATTTTTAGTTGCACCATCTTGATGTCACTTCTAAATTAGATTTTTATAGTTAGGATTTATTTCTATTAAGTGAAAAAAAAATGATGTAAAGATTTGCATCTGGAAGTCCAGAAATAAAGGACATAACCCACTGTCAGCTACAGTGATGCAGTCCTATTAGAACTGTAGAATAATAGAATTGCAGCAGTTAGTGGGAAGCAAGAGAACTTTCTGATCCCCATACTTTGACATTTCAGCTGGAATCCCACAGAAAGATGTCCAGAAAGACCAGTTAAACCAAGCTCCATTTCACACATACCTCTTATCAGGATCTTGGGAAAAGGATAAACTATCTGATTTAGAAATTGTCTTTCATAAAATGTGGATAGATGATGAAATCATTGCTTAAGAATGGAATATTCCCTGCTGTATCTGAAAGAGTATTGGCCTTCCTTTTGGCCAGCTAGGCTGCTGGTTGGTTTTCAAGCAGAATATGCATGCATTAGCCTAGTAAAAGCCAAAAAATTGAGATAATTTATTGGAAAGTCCTTCAGAAAGCTTACTATTCAAACATTTTTATGACCCAACTGGTTATAGTAACAGAACGTTTTCCAAAACAGGCTTGGCCAGAGCAAGAGGCTTCCCATCTGTCTGAGGAACTGCTATCTCTAAAAATAGCAGAGGGAAAGATGGAAACAGATTATAATGGAAATGTGTTGCTGATGGCACCTC
Organism: Scopus umbretta; assembly: GCA_013400535.1. Lineage (NCBI taxonomy): Eukaryota > Metazoa > Chordata > Aves > Pelecaniformes > Scopidae > Scopus > Scopus umbretta. The sequence goes on along the minus strand of VZTL01045823.1, from coordinate 5,033 downwards.
AGATTGGGAGTATATGAAAGATTGCCTCTTATCAATTTCCATGGATTCAGAAGCAGGGATCAGATTAGAGGAGGGACACAGTTGTCTCAATATAGGCTTTGTTACATTTTGAGCTGCCTTGCTTCTCATCTGGCAACCAGCTTTTGCTCTAGAAAATCAAGAGTCTGCTGAATGTCCTTGTGTCCTATTTTCCAGCCCCATGCAGATACTTGAGGCACCTAAAGTGGTTTAAGAAACCCATGCTTTGGGAACGGAATCCTACCCTAACTGTTTATCAGCTAACATTGTGCTGTACATTTGCCATTTGAAGAAGAAAGTTGTTCTTAAAAGCAAGAGAACTATCCTCTTTCAGGCATTAGACAGCTTCCAAACAAGAAATATGAAGGAACGAGGCCACTTGTGGATGTCTCCACTGAGAAAGATGTCATAAACTTTACTCTAACAATATGTTGTAGGGAGATTATCTATGGCCAGAGAACAGAAAGTCAGCAAGAGGCTTTGCTAATTTATTTGTTACAGAGATCCTGCAGTCCAGGCTGTAATTACGGCTTGGCAGGCTCCCAAGCCCATCACTGTACACCCATATTGCTTCCTGTAAGACATGCAGTGGGTTTTATTAGCAGATTCTTAACAGCAGCTCACACTTTAGCTTCCATTGTGGTTTTGGAGTTTGGGACGCTGTTAGGAAGGTCCCTAGTCTGAATTGCCTGCCTCTTGTCAACCACATAATAAAGTTATCTTGGTTAGACCTGGCATAGCCAGAGCCTGCCTTGTTATTTCTACAGGTTTGTGAACCTAGTGTCATAACTAAAGCTTCTCTTATGTTCAGTGATTCTGATAAAACCTTTACCTAATTTTCCTCATGGACCTTACAACTATATGATCAAAGAACTAATAAAAAAATATGAGACAAGGAAGAAGATCCTTCTTCCACTCTATATGAAGCAAGAAGAGCTGCTGGTCTGTGGGAGATAGCTGGTGAATCAGAACGAGGGGAAGTTCAGGATTCCTTTTTCTTACCAATCCCCAAGTAACATGGCAATTATCAAAAAGACAACAGAATGAGAAAACCAAGATTACCAAGCAACAAGCACGCTTGATGACAGGTGGTAGAAGCTTTAAACATCAAATTATAACCTTATAAGGTAAGTGATTTTCACAGTAGGAGTTTATCATTCTGCCTCTCAGTAAAGTATGTTGAAGAGTACAACAGAACAAAGATGCTATGTCAAACAGTGGGGTAACATTTTCAGTGTTCCTGGCAATAGGACAGAATGATATTATCGTAGGAGGACTTGCTTGTAAAATGACGGTGTTAAGTTTTGTCCTTTCCAGCGGCATTCTGAGACTGCTCCTTGATGATGCTAGCTACCTAAGGAAGAAGTAGAGTGGCCTTCTTTCAAAAGTATGCATTGTTCTTTACATTTATCAGACAAAATGGACAACACCGGTCTGTCTTTTCAGTGCAACATAATTATCAGTGGTAGACTAGATTAGAAGAGTGTCTGTAGGTGTTAGTAAATTAGGATCCACTGTAAATACTACAGTCTCTTCAGAATTTTAGAGCCCTACTGAATTAGATAAGATAATTAACTCATCTCTAAATGACTGAAAATCCTTAGGACGGTGTAGGGTTTTGTTTATTCTTTTAACTCTTACTGTATGACTGCAGAGATAAACATTTTGATTCTGGGCTTTTCTACAGATGTAACATGTAAGTAGGAATAGCCACACACACATATAAACCACTTTCTTTGATGTATAGAACACCAGTGTCATTATCTGTATGCTTTGGAAGCACTGCACACATCTGTATTTCCCAGTGAAACAATCTATAATTTACTAATTCCTGTGACTTTTATCCCTCCAAGGAGTTTGTTCAAAGATTTTCTGTGTAAGGCAGTATAAAAACATACAGTTGCAATGGTAAATATAATACATTAACTAACCTCTCACATTGCATTGGAGGAAAAATTAAGTCTCAGAGGTTTTTCTGGTATTTGGAATAAGAGTTCTCATCATTTTTTGACATCAGATTACTCCTCTGGGCCTCCTTTTCAGAGCATCATTTCTTATTATGGTGCAGTGGTGGTGGTAAATATGCAATAGTGGGCGTATGCTCCTCCACGCATGCTTTAAGGAGTTTAAGTACTGTCTTGTTAATGCCATGAGTATACCCACCGCAACCCTTCTGTATAATTCTCAAGTTTCTTTCTTCCCAAAAGACAAGAACCCATGCATTATATAATTTTATGGGAAAAATAAAAGAATCAAGTTGTTACAGACTGTTCGTTTGACTGGGAAGAGGCTGTAGCACTGAACAGAAACTAAAGCATGAATTGTAACAGCACTCATTTGGATGTGGAACCTACTCAGTAAGCAGACTCAAAGCTGCAAAGCAGCACCCTAAGCCTCTGCCCATTATCTGCAAGCCTCTATACTATATCCATGATCAACAGGGTTCCTGAAACGAATGGTAAATTACAGAATAGGTCTATTAAGCTCTGTCAGACTTGTGAGGCTACAGAACTGCAGGGAGATAATACACCAGTACAAAAACTTACATTACAGGCCCAGCTGTGAAGGAGTAAGATATGGGAGACAATTCTAGGTCATGGTCAGTATGAGAGACAGGACAGCTCTGCATATTTGAGCTCTAGTACCTCCAACAACCACACACAGGAAGACTTTCACATTACTTCATCCCAATTACTGACAGTCTGATGGCAGAGGTGAACATTTGGAAACAACACTCCTTCAGTTTCTGGCCTCCATTTCAGCTGACATGCTTGGTCATGAAGAGGTATGAATCTAGAAAAAAATGCTGTGGTGCTTCCCAATACACCACAAAAAAACCGGAATCCTATATAAAGGAAAAAGTAATTTTCATTGTCTGTGGGCCAGATTGTTAACATCTATAAAATGCTATCAAATCAATCCGGATAGGACTCCATGACTGCATACAAGCAGAAAACCTGGCTTTTAACATCAGATGACAAAAATTACAATTAACGGTGCATTGAGAAAGATGTTATTAGTAGTACACAACTTGTTGAATCTTCAAAGATGTCTACTAGATTAATAACCAAATGATAAATTAATACTCAGTACATATAACCCTTGAGAAAATGTGAGAAGTGAAAGTATTTTTTTCTTAATTTTTTACATACTGTTTGATTTAATATCCCAACTGATATAAAAGACTTTGTGGGAATTTAAACACCTGAAAATATTCAGGAAAATGGCATCAACATTTAGAACTCCACCAACTTATCAAAATGGACTTTGTTCTTTCAAAACATAGATTTCAATCAACATTTATGTTTGCTATAGCTTTTAGATTGCAAACTATTTCATTGCAACAATTTCCCTGTATTTATGAACACAATTTTTCATGTTATGTGCACCACAATAGCACAAGTCATAAAAATATTTCTAAATTTAATGAAAAAATGTACATTGGTAATATAGTTCATATTATGTTGGAAGTTGATAATGATTAGAGCAACTGTTAATCCAGTGTGGATAAAATTCAATATGTGTTTCACGTATACCTCTTTGTCTTCTGGGCTGCTGATGAGTTTCTTTGGAAGAAACTCAGAGGAATTGTGTTGTTCATTGGGAATGAAGAACAGATGTGTGTAATGAGTGTCTGGGGTGAGATGGAAATCTGTGCAGCTATATATTACATCAGATTTTTTTCCTATAATTCTCAATGAGCTGTTGGAGAGCATTGACTACAATGTCACCAGCTGCTCTTTCAACTGACTGTACAATTTTTACTAAAAAAAATAGGCCCTATATAGTGGATTTTATTCTACTGTTTAGTTAAAAATTAAAGGACAGATTATAGTAAACCAAGATGCCTGTGCTGCTTCTATCCTCCTTCTCTTCTACTTTTTAAATCTCTCTTTTTCTTTTATTTTTTACCATCAATTGAACAAAAGTGAAGTACATGAAGTACCTCAGCACTAATTGATAGTGCTCATCAATTAGTTGGCTTAAAAAAGCCAATCTTCTATTGGCTTTTACCTTTGAATCTCTATAATTTCTTTTTTTCAAAGTCTAAATCTGTAATGAAATTACAGGACCTGGAATATATTATTCATTTTCTAGGCATTGAGCTACAAATGAGTTTGCATCAAGATGCCTACCCTAGGTTATATGAGTAATTACAACAACTTCCTTAGAGAGGAAATTGCTTCCTTTTTTACAGTACTATATTAAAAAAAGCTGAATTATCATACAAATCTACTTGGTTTGATATACTTTATTGGGTTTATCAAGTAGGATCTCATTTGTAAATCTATGTTTCGTGTCAAAGGAAAAGTCCATGATAAATTCCTACAAATCTTTCAATTCTGTCTCAGTCAATACATTATTGTACTTAGCTTAGCTTGAACTCTAGAGACAAAGGGCAAGATCCAGAGAAGTTCTTTGATCTCTAACTCCTTTAGACTAAGTGAGAGTTATATCCTGTTAAAGATATTTTATAAACACAGAGGCATCTGGTAACTTCAAAAATGACCTTTAGAAAAATGTATTTGATTTTCTAATTGTTTATACCATTAAAGATATTATACAACTTTTATATGGACAGTAAATGTTCTGCAAGAATATATGGCAATAGATCCAGACCAACTACATTCTAATTTAGGTTCCTTTCTCAAATAACCTAAATTTGGACCTTTCCTCTGTAAAGACATATTCTTTAATGTATCAACACAAGTGGGAACACTAAAACTCTATGACACCTTTGTTTTTGAACTGTAGTGAAAACTTTATGACACCTTTGTTTTTGAACTGTAGTGCCCAGTGGGTACCTAAACATAGACTTCCACTCATTCTAGCAAGGGAAAACTCAAAGTTCTGTGATGACAGATAACTGAACAGAGCCACACAACTGTGCTGTAAGTTGTCAAGCCAAGTCTGAACACGTGTTTGCCAGGTGCTTGGCACAGTGGGCAAGAGAAAATATCTCATAGTGATTAAAAAGAAATGGTTCTTGTAGACATTAATTCCTTAATTCCTTT
>VZTL01045811.1:786-16612 GCA_013400535.1 Scopus umbretta | reverse complement strand
CCCGCCGCCGCCCGCCCGGCCCCGCCTGGCCCCGCTCGCTCCTCACCAAACTTTTTTTTCCCTTTCTCCGTGTTTCGTTGTCCTCAGAGTGACGCGGGCGGGCGCTGATTGGCGGAGCGGAGGAAGGGAGGCCGCCCGGAGGAGGAGGCGGTGCTACGGCCCGCGACTAATTATTACAAGGAGACGGCGGCGACGTGAACCACAGAATGCTATTTAAAGGGGCAGCGGCGCGGCTTGGGTTTTCCCCCCCCTTGCAAGTGACCTGAGGCGGGCGCAGGGCTGGGAGCGCGGCAGCTGCCGCCGCCGGCGGCGGGCGGGCTGAGGCGGGCGGGGGGCCTGGCTGGCGCTGAGGGCTGTTCCCCTCAGGCCGGCGGACGGGGCCTGCGGCAGCCGTTGGGGTCAGCCCCTGAGGAGATCGCCCCCTCACTCCGCGCGGTCTCTCGGCACGTCGTCGTCCACCCCACAAAAAAACCCAAAATTTTGTTGTAAAAATCCTGTGCAGCTGCCTACCGCCACCCCCTCTGCCTGGGGGGGATGTGTGTGTGTGTGTTTTAAATCCGTGAAGGAAAAGGTTTCCTCTCAGAGCGGGTTTCGCTTGGGTGGGCTCAGGCGGCCCTGCGGCGGTCTGTTCATCGCCCGCGGCCCCCTTGCTGGGCACCTGCTTTACATCCCCCGTAAAAAGTCAGCTGCGGATGGTCAATCTCTTGTTATCGACAGCATGACACACGACTTGTTTTGGGGTTCCCCCCCATTGTGGGGCTCTGAGACAATGCACCACAGCTTACTCTTTTACAGAACACTTGTATGTCACACCCGCTATACGCAGTCTCGCCTAATGTCACAGGTGGCTGTAATCTATACCATGAAGGAAGGTTCATAAAGGTGAGATTTAAGGATGGTGAGTGACTTGGCGGCTCAAAGCAGATAGGAAGAGAGGACAGGATTCCAGAGAGATGAAACCAGCCAAATAAAAGAGGAATTTGATCTGTGGATAGTGGAGAGGAGCGGGCCAAGACTGGAGGAGCTGCCAGGAGGTGAGCTGAGTTTGTAGAGAGTTTTGGAGGAGGAAAGAAAAATCAGCAGTTGTGAAGCTCAAGAGAAGCCAGAGAAGCTGAGGATGAGTAAAACATATTTCCATTTCCGAGGGGAACAGTGAACAGATTTTTAAATCTTCAGTCTTTTCTGAGCAGAGGAACTCCAGACTATCCAAAGTAAGGCACCGCAAGAGGACACACAAAGATTTCAGCTAAGATAAAGTCCAAGCAGAAATCTTCCATCGGTAGGAGCTCACTATCGCTGACATTTTGAGCCAAGTAGGTAGATCCATAAACCTGGCAAAAGCACTTACTGGGAAGAAGGCCCCTATTTTTTTTTTTTTGTTTTGAATATCTGAGCTTGGATCAACACCACCAGAAAATGCTGGTACAACCAGCATGGAAGTGCTAACATAGCTTTACAGCTATTTTGGTAGGATTATTCACGCTTGGCTGTCTTCACTGATGCAATAAGTCTTCCAAATGCCAGGTTGCACGAACAGAAGATGACCTGCATTGCATGTGGGTATCACAGCATTCCCCACAACATTATTTGGAGCGCTTTCATGGTCTCGGCAGTAATCATAAGGAGCTGTGGGGAGTGATGATCACATTCCTCCAAGCCTTTCCATGATCATCTATTTTTTATGTGATTTTTTTAAACCTTAAAATCCCTTTGGTTCATCTCGGACTGCTTTCTTTGTGCCAGGTTGCATCTCATCATTAGAAATATAGATGCAGAATAGTGGGGTGGAACACACAACAGCTGGCAGTACAGCAGCGGGAATAAAAAGGGAAATGCAAACAGTGAACGAGACAGACACCTCCTGCCAGGAGTTATTGACCAGCAACACATGGTGGAACAAATGTTAAGTTATGGCATCAAATGTCAAGGGGAGGCAGCAGAATGTTCAGATGTGATCTTGCTCAAGTTGTGTATGAAGCTCGTCAGTTTTCTCATGTGCCAAAATGAGAAAACTCAGTTACAATAATGCTGGGATAAAGAGATTTCTTGAAGCATTCACAATCAGTATGTTTGGTAAGGTCAGAAGCTGCCACAACTCAAGAGAGGCAAACAACTGGGAAATAGGGAACACGAAGTTTTGTCACCTGCAGAAAAAGATCCAGTAGTCAAACTGTCTCTGAGGGAGAAAATTCATAATCAAGATGGCCAGGCTTATTCTTGGGGTAGAATAAAGGATGCAGTTAAAAATTAAATGTACATCTTGATCCACTGTGAATGGAAGACAAAATATTGAAGAAGTAGTGTTCAATTTTCTCGTTTGAGGACCTCAAGACGGACAGGCTAAAAAACCTTGCTGAGCTCACATTGGATAGGGAAAGAGGGAAGTATGTAATCAGAGAAATGACAAAGCTGTTAACCACCCAGGGAAGGGCATCCTTGACTCCGAGAAAGGGTCAGAATCAGCTAAAGAACACAAGAAGTCAAAAGTCACCCTGAGCCAGCAGATGAAAACAGAAACAGTGGTTTCCTGTAAGACCACTGCAGAAAAGGAGTTAGAGGCTATTCATCCACCTTACGTTGATAGGAATAGTTTTGATTTTTAAGAGCACACAAGTGTTCAGCAGGACATAGGACCGTCAGAAGCCTGATATGCAATGGGATGTTCTTCTTCGTGGAACAACTTCATTCCACCAGGCATGATTTTGCTTCGACCGAGCAGTCCAAAAGAAGCTCCAAACGGTTAAGTAGGGGATCCCGGTACAAGCTGAAACACCCAGGAGGGAGGTGCAATGTTCCCCAGCTATGCCGGTCATTTGATGATGTATGGCAAAATGGAACAACCGGTGAACATTACTTCCTCATTTATAACATCACAACTGAAATAGTGTTTATTCTGCTTGACCTGCATTATTTAGATCTGCCTGTCATATTCTAAGGGTCCCATCACCTTGATATCTCAGCACAAATTATTTTCATGTTTTTCAGTGCCATCTATTCATAAAGCTCTTTAAAAAACGTGGGCACAAATTTTCTGAAAGGAGTTTCTTCTAACTTTTACTCCCTTCTCCCAAATCCATTTAATCTATCTGCTAACACAGAGGACCTTTTTCTTTGGTTCCTTTTATGTTTGCTTCTACTATAGTAGCTTGTTATTTCTTTTGCTAAAGCTTTAGAAATCACTTGAGGAATCTTAGTAATGTATTCATTTTGACGTAGATTGATCTTCAGAGCTGGTAAATAGAAAGGCTCTTCTTCACTTCTGTGTGCTTTGGATCAGGTGTTTAGCGCTAACATCATTTCAGTTCTCTAATCTAGTTGTTTGGGGCCCAGCATGCAGCCCTTGAGACTGCTGAGATTTTCACCATAGTCTTTAACGAGAGCAGAATCAGCCCCTACTTCCTGAGAGACAGCCTGTAAAAATCCAAAACAAATAAGCCCAAGACTTTCTTGAACAACTGAGTCTTAAATTTGATTTTATTTGATTCTGAATCTCACTGGACTTTTCTCCACAGCCACTTTGACCTCTGTTCTATGCCCTGTCCTAACAGGATGAGCTGGAGTTTCAGTTACCCAGGCCTACTGGAAATTGTGCCCAGCAGTCATTTGGCAGTAGCCTTTCAAGAGCAGCAATGCCAGCTCTCTATTGCAATGCCCACATTCAGAGATCTGTAGAATTAGAGTCCAAATTCTGCTTGTATTTGCAAGCCCAGAACACACTGACTTCAAGGGGGTTGTAGGATTTTAGCCAAGAGCAGAAGTTGGCCCAGGATCTTTTCAGATTCCCTCATGCTTCTGTTTATATGATGTTATCATCAAGAACTAACAGCATGCTTCATGATGCATTTTACTTTTAAATTACATAAAGAATATTTACAGTGCCGATGCTACATAGTTTGCAAGAAAGATGCACATATGGAAATGAAAAAACATTGCTTGCCATTAGGATTTCCAGCTTTCAGCATTCATTTTCCAAAACCACCCAGGGACGATTTCTCGTCAAAAAATGCAGAAATGAAAAGCCCATTTCTTGGCATTTATGTATGGCATTCTGGAGTCTTACTCATCGTCTGTTGTGAAAATGGTCAGAATAAAAAAGCCTGGTAATATACAGAAAGTTCAATAATCTGTCTTTATTTTCTGTATACTGGTTTCCCAGTCAGAGACACAAGTCCACCCCTAAAAATACTGTTTTTCTGCCTCTCAAGGAATGGGAGAAAAGAAGATCTGGGGAAAGCTGAGTGATCACCAAGGAAGGCAGGTAAAAACAGAGATAAAGGTTGAGAATGAATGGATCAAAACTGTAAAAACACATAAGCAGGATGCCAGGCAGAGCATGCTGGACAATGCCCACTGCTGCCTAAAAGCATCCGAGCGGCCAGGGGAGCCAGGTCCATGCTGCCCTGCCCAGAGCGACGGCACCCGCTTCAGAGCCAGCAGCTCACCAACACTCCTGGAGCTGCAAAAGGGACCTGAGAGCAAACTAGCTGCTCAGTGTCTTTCTTGAGCAGGGAGCAGCGTCGGATGGAGGTCCTCCACAGAGCAGAACTCCAGGCTGGTTCTAGGCGGAGCTACTGGGCTGCTCAGCATCTTTCAAAATGAGGCAAATTGTTTTGCCACGCGATTACAAATCTGGCAGCTTCCTTCTAGATAGCCTTGTTTAGAAATCTGGGCTGGGGCCTTTTAAAGCCTTAGTGACTCCCTGCTTAAGCTTTTAATATCCATGTTAAATAGTTCATTGAGCATGGCCTGGTATTCAGCAGAACAGTGTGCCATTGTCAGCTGATGAGTAACTTCAGGCAAAGAAATTGTTTTGTACCTCTGTGCTTTTTCTTCTCCTGCATCTGCTTTGTCTATGTAGATAGTAAAGTCTTTCAGAGAAGGAGTGGCTCATGCTACGTATATTTAGTCACCAACACAGCAAACTCCAGTTTGACCGAGAGCCTCTCTGTGCTCTTCAATCCTACCCGTAACAGCAGCATCTTAGCACATCGGCCACAGTATATGCTTGCCTTTCACCCTACTGTAGAAACAGGGCTTTAGTATTAAATAATATTTTAAACTAATATCTGGAGTCCTACACTCTGTAACATTAAAGTACCCATATACCATGCTTGCATAAACCCTTGCACAAATAGGTCACTGTACAGAAAGCCCAGAGGCTACCAACTGCTCTGGTGACCAAGTGCTAAATTGTGAGTATAAAGGGACCAGAGATGCTCTACCAGGACAGCAAAATTCTCTCGGCCACTGAAAAGTCTCCATGCACAAAAGAAAGCTGGCCCTATCCGACCCGGCTCTAGTCCTTGCAATTTAGGGGGAGCAAAGATCCTGTCGTCAGGGCAGCACTGCTTGGTGATCCCTTAATAGCAGCACCCCTTCTGAGGCCTTTAAAAGCCAGCAGAATTTAGTGCATCCCTGAGGGTGCTCTGGGCCAATTTTGCAACTTTCTGTTGCCTCCACTGTGTGTAGCCACAGCTCTTAGCTCATTCTCTGTCGCTGGATTCTTGGATTTAGAGGGCTGTTCTGTGTAAATAATCTTGCTGGGCACATCCTGGTGTCTAGAAAGCAAACAGTATGCTCAAAGCGTCTGTCAAGCATCTAGATATAAATGTTCCGAATGACAAAAATGTCTGTTCATCTGTCTACCTGCCTGCTTAGGAATGCCAAGAGCACCGAAGTACTACGGGTTTGGCGCTCTTGTTTGTTCTGTCACTGTCCATCTGACCTTGCTATTTCAGATAGGCTATTTGTCAATGCCAGAGAAATCTGCTGCAACAACAGAGGGAATATCTGGTGTCAGTATTCTCCAGCTCCTTGAGGGAACTACCTCATTAGAGAAGCTAAAACGTTGCTTTGATTGCTTAGAAGCAAGCCATTTGTTTTGCAAAAATCTCCAAGCAGTTATTCACTTCTTGTAAAATTATAATGCCTGAAGTCTTTTTCTAAAGCAGTCTTGGATACTGGAATGACTTGAAATTTGCAGCCAATAAAAAGTTTTACAGCAAAGCAGATCTGATCAGTGTTTCCTTAAGTGAGACAATTCATCTTCTCTGTCAAAATGTCATCAGATTTTGGTGGTTTTAAAAACAATAAAATGTTTTACTGCAGAAAGTAATAAACCAGGACATTTCTATAGCTTCACAGATGTTCATAATGCATTTGAGATTTTATATGCTTTCTTTAGGAAATTTGGAGCTCGGACTTTTAATATACCTAGAGCGCATGTTTTTGCCCCATAATATCCAAGTCTTCTGTCATGATCAGCTTTGAGCTCTCTCATAAACTTTGGCAGGGGACATCAAGCCGAAATGCGATGACTGCTGTCCTGGTATTCTACCTTAGGAAGGAAGCCTATTGGAAGATTGATAGCTGTGTCTGCTTTTGGGCAGTACCTTTCATTCAAGGATCCTAAAGCAATCACAGAAATCCCCAAGTCTCCCTAGCCAGAAACATGACACAGCCTTACTGCTTTTCTGAAGCGTACTTTACGTGGTGTTGTATCGTATCAGGAGGGATAGAGTCTATCCATCTCTCACCTCCATGCTGGCAGTTTCCCAGGGATCTGCTAGTGAACATAGGTTGCAGACCACGCTCCCTGCACTCTCAACATAGGGAGAAGGAAGGGCCAGAGAACGAGAGGTATCGTGTTCCTGTTCTGTAACAGATGGAAATCCCTTGGGTGCCGTCACATGTGAGCAGCTCCTGCGCAGCTGTAGCCTATGTGAGGACCACAATGACATAGAGAATCAGCGAACAGCAGAGGCCTGTCCATCCTCATTCCCACCCTATCCCTGCTACATTTTATAAAAGCAGATCTGGCCCAGCTCATATCTTGTTTAATTCAATTTAATCTGAAGAAAGTCTGGTGCCCGGTTCCCTACACAATCTTTTAACGTCTTGTGCACTGTACAGGACATATTAAAAACACACACTAGCAACTTACCAGAGTTACACACAGTAAATGCCCGATGGACTTCCGGAGCAAAAGTATATGCAGAACAAGGTTGAGGATTTGGATCACTGACAGGTCTACGGCTGAAGAGAGGCTTTTTCTTCACATCACACTCACAGGCACATCTGTGATCCTGCTGTAAATGGCTTAGCTAACGTTTCTTAATGCACATCAGTTGACTTGGAACTTCAGAGGTCTCTGATTTCTCCTTTCTTTCCCATGATCCGTTCCCTTCTTCATCATTCTTCCTCTCTGCTGTTCACATTCTTCTGCTGCCCTATGAAGTACTTACTACTGAGTAGCAGAATTATGATGTAGTTGATAAAATGGGAGATTATGACATCAGAGTAATAAATCACACCCCCCTCCCAGCTTTCTTCTCTCTGCATCTTTCTTCCATTTCTACTTCTCTCCTAAAAGGAAGAGGAAAATTGTGACATTAAAAAGAAGCATTTTCTCCCAATCTCTCTGCTTTCAATCACCCCTCTTGGAGGAGGTGATTTTATCCTTTTGTTTAAACATCTCTAGAATTTGTGATAACAAATGTATGCTCCCTCAGTCTTCAATCTTCAAAATGAAGGCATGATACAGTCTTTTATTTTCACAGTAACAGCTATTTGACAATATTGTGGCATCTTACAGGCTTGCAAAATTTTGCCTCCTTTGGGAAATTGCCAATTATCAGAGTTGCCACAATAAACAAGTTCTGCAGAAAGAGCAACACACCACAGTACAGAGCTCCAGACTGCAGCTGATTTTTTTTTTCTTAGCAAAACCCTGGCATTTCTGAAAGTCACACCTTCTAGAATATAGCATCCCATGTGTGAAGATATGATGGGTTCCTGTGTACTTCAGCCATGGGAAAGTTGGGGTGTGCAAGTAATTCAAGTCCTTCATAAATACTGCCTTATAAAATCTCCTTTACACTGTGCTTTGCTCTTTTATGTAGCATTCTCTAGAATCTGCTTGGCAATATTAATTTTACCTAATTTCTTGTACTTACCGGTACAAAATAATATTTACACACCTCACACAAAGCTCACTAGGTCTCACAAGGAATAGTGCTAATACACTGCTGTTAGTTTGCTGACATACCTAATTATATAGTTGAATATGTCAACATTAAGTTGTGTCTACATGACAGGCACTGATGTGGCTGTTATGTAATATAGATGCACTCAAACCACCTTAAAATGAAGCTCAGGCACTTCTACCATTGGACTGAGCCACGTGGACTGCAAAACCAATCAGAATAACTCAGTAAATATTAGAGTCGCTATCTTGTGCCAAACTCTGGTTTTAACAACTAGAATACTCCTGGCAATCAAGCTCACGAAGACCTTGCCCAGTGTATCTATGTACACAGCAGCGATCACAGCCTTGAGCCATGGTTCTGGCAGATGAGCACTGGTGCGCTTAGCTACAGAAGGATAAGGTTTCATCATCCCCTTCTGTCTGCATCTTTCTTCTCCATGAGAAGTCTCCACCTTTCTGGTGGGGATGGGAGAAAGGGGTGTTAACCTAGTTTCTAAGTCAGCTGGCCCAGCTCACAGCTTAAGGCAGTGGTGGAGATGTGTTGGTGCTAAAATGCTGGATGATGAACTGTGGTATAGACCCACAACCTTTTGTTCTACTTTTATGCTAGTGTCAATAACATCCAGCAGAAAATACTGGGAAAAGCACTAATCATTTACAACACTACTGCTAAATGTGCTGGAGCTGGTCTGCCAGAGCCCTTGCTCTTGGAAGAGAGGAAATTAGGAGAAATACAAACCATAAAACAGAAAGTTATCTGCTAACAAAACATCCCAGTGTAGTTCAAAATCAATATTAACTCTTGAGTAAATCAGAGATTGTAAAGCAATAAGTAAAACAGGGAAAATCATAAACATTAGAGACCTATGTATTAGTCCATATCTAACACAAAAAAGTTATGTCTTCTCCAGGATTTTTTTCTCCAGTGCTACAACAGATTTTCTGCATGATCTTGGGCAAGACGCACAATTTCTCTCTGCCATGGTGTTAGATAATACTTTCCTACCTTATAATAGCTTATGTTGTGAGTTGCTGAATGTCAGAAGGTACTTATTAGATAGGATTATATCAGGACCTGGAGAAGGAAAAGGACCTGCAAAAGGCAGATAAAAATGGGATGAGTTCAGTTGTCCTTGGAGTCAGTGGGAGCTGAGGGCAAGGCAAATGCTCAGGTGTTCACAGGCTCAACCTCTTGATAAAGAAATATTTCCCTAAGCAGCATACAGGGAGCAGGTTTAGCATAGGGGCAAGTGTTTACACTTTTAGTGGACAAATTGATTAATTGCAAAAAAATGTTGTTTGATTTCTCATTGGCACCAGTTGCAGAAAATATTTCAGTGGAGTCAGGACTGATTCTTCTCCTGAGGAATGAGTTCCTGGTAAGGTCTTGGGAAATGTTTGAGTAAAATTTCTAATGGGTAACGTCTTGGGAAATGTTTGAGTAAAATATCTCATGGGTCAGGGCCTGTGAACGATGGGGTGACAAAGAACAATCCTGCACAAGCTTTGCCTCTTCAGCAAAGCAGAGGAGTTATCAGATGTGCAGGGGCTGCACCAGCATAGGGGTCCTTGGCAGTGAAGAGCCTAAGTACATAGTGACAAAGATGGAAGAAGACAGGGGTGAGCGTTAGCAGGTGGCTAGGCATGTTACTCCTTAAAGCGTTATGTATATTAAATTGAATAAGACACAATGGGAAACACTGGAGAGTACCAGCATTTGGGAAGACACCTGTACCAAATTCATCTGATGGCTAAATCAAGTGACACTTTTTTAGGAGTCGGTTTTATACCCTTTAAAATTATTTCCACCTGTTAGCTGTGTAAATAATTATGGACAGATCAGAACAAACAACATTTCTGTGCACAGACAAGAATCTTCCACCTGCAGTTGAGTTCCGTTCCCTGGCTGTTACCTTTACTGCCTTATGTATACCAAAGAATCAACACTTCAGCTTTGCAGCACTCTTTGTCATGTCCAGGTAATTAAAAGAATGCCACTGCACCTGGTAGAACTATAAAAATGTCCTTATAAAAGTCTCAGCAGCATTTAATATTTTATTCATTGCTATGTTGTTGTGTTTTGCCTGCAGTAAAACAGCCTTATGGAAGCGAGACACTACCACTAAGGGCTAACAAACATTCTCCTTCAACATGTTACATTAGCTCCGTGCCTTTTTTGTCCTTCCAGTTTTGGATCCTTGTTTTTAGCAATCTATCTGCTTTCAAGAAAGAAAAAAAAAAAAAACCAACTTTCTTTTGCTAGAAGCGGGGAACGAGAACAGGCAGTGTTTAAGCTTTCATCCCTTTTCCATATGTGGAAAAGACTGTCTGAAAACTTTATTTCTCAGGGAAATATATTCCATGTTTAAATCTTGTAATGCCTGAATAATTGCTTTGCATATAACATTATCTCTTCTGTTAGTGACTCAGGAACTAGAAGGAATAAATAAACCAAAGTTTTGTATATACAAAATAACATTGATAGTTTTATTACAGAAAGTGTAGGAAGCCAGACTGCACAAGCACAGACATAGCTACTGAAGGAGAATTAGAAAGTTGCCGACGTAAGCTGTTCAGAAATAAATTTTCAGGTCCCCCAAAGCCACATGATTGGCTTACAGATTTTTGGTTTTCAAAATACAGGTTTGGTGTGTTGTAACGTGTCTTCATTTTTTTTATGTGCTGGGGAATCACATGGAACCAGCTTTATTTTACAAATATGGAGACTGAAAGTTTAACATATTCTTGAGTGATAACATGACTCTAGAATGTGGAGATTTCAGCAACTCACAACTAAGGCCACATGGCCAGCAGTAACATTGTAAGATTTAGCATCATTAGTCTATTCTATTCTAGCAAACTAACCGATGTTCCCATACATACAGTTCCCTGTAGGCACGCTAGGTTTTTCTATCCAGCAACCTTGTCTCAGAGAAAAAGGACTCTGTCTAGGATTTACAGACATCTTGTTGCACAAAGGGAAGCAAAAGCAAGTTGGGACATCATGAAATTCCTATTATGTTCTGTGTATGCTCAGATCATCCATAAGTGCATATGCAGTATGTCTGACTCATCCCCAAATCCTGGATGTGAGTATAGGAGCCCCAGGTGGAGATTGTGCCAACAGTGCAATAAGCAACGTGACTAATGTCTATCATATGTAGTTTGTTTTCTCATCCTTTTTTTCAAGGGAAGGATCGCATGTCTTGGCAGGTACTATTAGCGCTCTTCTTGTATCCAAGAACACATGCTCTAGGAATTGCATCTAGCGCAGGAAGCAGAAGGTGGTGACGTTTGTGACGGCCATGAGCCCCTGAGGGAATTCATTACTTACTCTGGGATGGGGCCTGTCCCCTAGCCAGGCAAGCTGCACTGTCATTTTGCAGAATCCCATTCATCTGAGGGACGCAGCTGCCAGCTCGGTGTTTAGTCTGAAGGTCTGAGTGATGGGGTATGCCAAGTCCAGCCATTTGAGTATCTTGCTGTAATGCTCAAAATTTACATCAAGAAAAGAAAAAGAGGAGAGAAGAAGAAAACACAGAATAATATTCAGTCTAACTATACCAATCTGCATGAAGGTGAAAAGATGAAATGAAAATGCCAAGGCCAAGCCAGATTGGTGGCACAGTCAGCCATAGGCCGAATGTGCAGTCTCAGGGGACAGTCCACCCTACTGTGACTTTCATCCAGCACCAACCCATTGATTTAAAAAGTCTCAGCAAAAGCAATCTATACTTTCTCAAGTAGTTTGACATATCCAAACACTAAGTCATTGTGCTGATCTGAAAAGCAAAACCCTCATTCTAGATGGAAAAGGGAAAAAAAAAAAAAATCACTCCGTTTCACTAAGTACATTCAGTGACAGCACCAGTGTTTCCAGTTCTGGCCATTAGGTCTTAACAATAGTCCATGTTTTTCTGAAAACAAGAAATTATGTGTAGCTCATGAAAAATGAATGCCCTGAATTTCTAGCCTTAATGGTTGCAAAGAGCTTGAAGACCTGAAATAGGTGTGCCTCATAACCTTAGAAAACCCAAAGGCAAATTGAAAATATGCATTTTATTGGTTTTGATCACCCTTGTGATTTTAAGTCATGCATGACTTTTCTTGGAGGCCTGACTCACAGCTTTTAAATGTTTCAATGGGGCTGCAGTGCCCCACAAAGAATGAAATGCAACTGTAAGAGCTGTACCCAGGTGACAGCTATGGGGCAACCAAACAAACATGAAGCATTTTGTATTTGCCAGCAATTTTTGTTTCACGTTGGCAAACGCAAGGAGTCTGACACTCCTGGTGTTTTACGGGAGCAGAGAAAGCTGATGAAGAGCAAAGCAAAGGGAGGGAGGATTCCTGCCTAACTCGAAAATAGGTGAAAGTTGATCCTGAGGGGAAAAAAAAACCAAACCCTGAATCTAACTGCTACCGCTGTGTTAATGAACAGTTGGGAAGACAGTGAGGGAAGGCATGTGTTTATATCGCAGAGCTGGTAATAAGGGATTCTTGTTCTCAACCTGATTCTGCCACTGACTCATCCAGCAGGGTTAGGCCTACTTCAGTTCTCACTTCAGAGTAGATTAGACTTAACTATAGACCCAGCTGCTGTCACATTTACTCATGTTGGGTAACACTTTCTTCCCTGGTGACACTCTTTGTAAAGGAAGAAACTCCATGGTTCACAGAAGGTGAATGACTGAGCCCCACTGTAGAAAGAGAAGATAAGAAGCATCCACAACACAGAGGTGCTCTAAGGCTTAACTAATTAGGTCTATGCCTAATGCATCTCTTGATTTTTCGGGCTGTGTGTAGATATTGGGTTCAGTTACTGATCTGCTTCTCTCCAGGCTTTCCTCTGGGAACAATGATCAGGAACTGAGGAAGGTTTGAGAGTTGAGATTTGCTCAGTTGGCAAGCCCATGGACTCATCCCATGTAGCTGGCAAGGTAACAGAGGACCACCTAGCACCTGTTCCATGCTCACCTCTGAACCAGCAACAGAGAGGGTGAAGAATCCACAATATCTTTATGGAGATGCTTCTAAAAATACTTTTACTTAAGTCTAGGATGCTCTGCTACAGAACTGAGCTGAGTTTGGAGCCCAGCATAAACCCCCTGCTTGTAGAAGTTCTGCCAGCCTTCAGCACACAGAGCACACCAACACCCAAACTTGTTAGCAATTGCTGACAGCACAAGAGTGCTATTCAGTAAACCCTTCTGGGGAGTTTTTACATGCTTAACCAAACGTTTGATTGAAAAATAAAGTTTTAAAATTCAAGCAGTTGCATACATGCCTGGACATCATTTTTTCAGGAAATTATTTGGTTAATACTGATGAGTATTATCAACATTAATATATATATATTATTTAGAGGCATTGATTAATATGCTATATCTGCTTTTTTCAATGCCTGCACTGCCATGCCTCTATTTTCCCTTGGAGCCATCCTTTGTAGAATGGCTGCAGATCTGTTAATAAGCACTAGATTAGAAACTAAATCTCATAGAAACTACATCTGTTATAATTGTATTATTGTGGCTATGTTGTTTAAATCTAAAAAGTGAACTCTTCATAACCCCTCAGATTTCAGATAAACTACATGTGAAGTGAATTCAGGCCAATGCCCCATTTGTGCTCTTAGGGAGGCCCTTACATTTTTACTTCTGATTGGAAATGTTTTGCATAGTCTTCCTTTGCTCAGTGATCTCAAAGAAAGTATTGCCTTGCTATACTTCCCAATTTCTAAATTATCTAGTTCACATTTATTGTCATTATTCCAGTACACAAAAATCAGGCTGGGCAGCTAAAGATCATCTGGTATTAAGTGCACACCTCAGAACTTATAGCTGCCGTAAACCCCTCAACCTTTATGCTTACTGGCTCAAGAACTTCATGTCTCTCTTTTATTACACATCCATAACTCAGAACAACATAAAAACACATCATTGTTTTTCCTGATAATTTTGCCATCCTGCTATTTTATGAGCCAGTCGGTTGGTCTGGGAGTACATGCACCAGGTACTGTATCTTGACAAAGGAATTGGATTATTGCCAAATAAAACAGTCAGACTATTATTATGGCTAATATGCTAGAAGTGTTTGCAGTGGGTTTTTAAATAATCCTCTACATTTATATGGCACCATTCATCCTGAAGAGAACCAAGGTGCTGTGGAGGCTGATAATGGGTCTTTTTGCTCATTCCTAAAACGTAACTGCTGCTAAGCTGGAGAAATAGTGACCATCCTGCACAAACAACATTAGCAAGTGCAGTAGGTAATGAAGCAAACAATAATACTGCCATTTGAAATTGCAACCTAATTACTTGATTTGGAATTTGATGAGGACATAAGAGCTGATATGCTGCTGCTTGTAAAAATATGCCCCAAAGTATTTTTGGGTCATTTCATCGCTTGTGAGTGATGGCACTGCCACCAGCGTTAGGTTCCCTGTCATCACACTTGGCACTCTATTTCCACCTGAACTCAGGGACAAGATTATGATTTGGGCAGTGAAAAGTTTCATTTCTAGCAGCACACGAGTTTCTCTAGAAAGTTCCCTAAGCAGTCCAGTGACTTGTGAGAGCTTTACTCACTACAGTCCAAACATGGTTCGCGTGGGAAGGTGCATGTCAGGCAGCCTTCAGCCAGGGATGTGTAGGAGCTTTGCTGATGTCCGAGTTGTAATGCAGATAATACGACACTATTTAAGACAGTGAATCTTTCCCAGATGTGGTAGGGTATGCAGCACTCTACTGGACTTAGAGATGCATCGTTAGTGCATTCCTGCAGTCTGCTCCGACTTTGCCTTTGGGGCTGGCTCTGCCACACACACTTGAAGGATAGGAAGATCAGAGTTGAATATGGGGAAGGTGAGAAATTCCTCTGTGTCATTTTTTACTCACGGTGTTGCTATATGTAGTTATGAAAGGACTTCGTTATTATCAGAAACAGCAGATAGTTCCTGACAGACTATCCATATCGTGTTGCCTATATAAACTATCATTATACAAATGGAACTGTATCACAAGGGAAGACAACTGATCAGACCTTCCCCTTAAAAATTATTGCCAAAGGCAGGTGGGAAGTACCAAAACAGCATACACCAAAGCTGCAATCTCACTTGTAGGGAAGATACAGGAAAATTCACCACAGTAGTGGTTTGTGTCCAATTGGATCCAATGCCAATTTTTTTGCAAATTAAAGATTATGTAGACCCTACAGTTGAGTGTGATTTTTAAAGCCAGGAGCCCAACTCAGTCAAGAGTTGCCCAACTGGACTCTTGAGACCCTAGGGTAAGAAAGGTGCATTCCTAGCAGCAGGATAAAAGCTGGATTCATGGTACAGGCTTTAGATCCATGATAGTGAGCACTGATGTCCCAGGACATCTTTATCATAACACCACTCTCCTCCCCTCACTTACAGTACTGGGAACCAAGGTATTCGCATTGCAGTAATGTATTTTCTCTCTGAATCCCATGCATCAAGTACAGTATGTCAAACAGTTTCAGATGGTGCTTGTTTTCTGTGCTTAACCAAAATCATTAGGCAAATTATTTAGCAGGGTGCACAGGGATTTAACAGTAGGATTGCCATTAATATGACCAGACATACATGGCTAAATCTCTGCACTAAAATTTCCCTGGACAGTATTGCCTTAATAACCTCTTTAACTTTGATAGTTTGTTCTGTCTATACAGAGATGCTATAGACAAATGGAAGGTAAAACTTCCCAGATTTTAATCACTCAAAAGTCAATATTCCCTTTCTTCAGGTTTCTCAAGCCAGAAGAAACCCTGTGATGTTGCATGACAAAAGGACAATGTGCCAAATTAAAAGCACTGTAA
>VZTL01045808.1:48747-82187 GCA_013400535.1 Scopus umbretta | reverse complement strand
CTATGATTCTATGATTCCCAAAGCCAGGGAACCCAGGCTCTCCTGCAAAGAGCCTTCTGAGGCTTTCGCGGGAAGGAAGCACAAGGAATGCTTGTGGGACATCGCCTGACCGGTCTCAGGACTGACCTTTAGGCAAGTTGTACCTGCCGCCGCTCCAAATGCTCGGCGTTTGACTGGGAGCAACCTCAGGAATTCCACTAGCTGATGACTGCTCCAACGGGCACAGGGAGATGCGATCTCGCACCGCACGGAGCTCCACACCGGCTGGATTCAATCTGAAAAGCACATACGCGCTGAGAGAACGCGAGTCTACGGCGGAATCTATTCTCTGTCATTTTAACTGGGAGATACAACTTCCAGAACAGAGCTGGTCCATACTTAGATGACTCGGTGCCTGGGCAAAAGGGCTTGCATCTACCCGAGTTCATCCACATCCGACGCGTGCAAAGATTCGCCTGTCCATAAGCTTCAGCACGCTGAAGCGCGGCATTCGCCGAGTGAGCCATTAATTGCGCTTGTGACTATAGACTGATCATCAGGAAAACACCTCCATTCAAAAAATTCAACTAAATAGCATCAATCTCTTTTCACTGATGGTTTCCTTTGTGTCGTTTAAGAGTGTTAGAAAAGACAGATTTTGCTACAGAATTACATTGTATTTCCTCCCTTGGCAAAAAGCAACCCCCTCATCTTTTCCTGTCAGTTTGTGGGGGGGGAATCCAAACCCAGCAACTGAAAAATTCAAAGCACTTCACACTCATGTCACAGTTTTTAATCTCTGAAAATCAGTTTTGTAAGTGAATAAGGATAATCTGTGCCAGCTTTGATTGACTTGACAAGCCATTTGCTGTTTAAGAAAAGGAACGTTTTCATGGGACCCTGTGAGCCAAGCCTCTTGACGGAGCCCTTGCCGACTAGCGCACCGCAGCCATTACACGAGGCTGTTTCTCGGTCTGAGGGGGAGAGCCAGCTCCGGCTGCAAGATGCAACTGTGACCCCGTGGCACTTGGACAACGTGCTGGACTCTGCGTACGGAGGGATGCCTCTCTTCAGGCAAGATTAACCCTTGCAGTCTGCCACGCACGGCCTCCGAGGAAGGGCGCTAGTATCTAAGGATGGTCTGTTCCAGTCCCACCATGAAAATTCAATTAAAACAGTACCACAAGGATTTGACCACACAACTTTCAGATCTGCAACTTATTCCACTCTAAGAAATAAAGTGCCCCAGCTTTGCCTTTCTTGGTCACATGTGATAGCAACGTGGGCTGCTTCACACACCAGCTGGAACCCAATCAAGACCTAAAGAAACCAAGTGATGGGTTAGCGAGAGGAAGCTATCAAAACTCACTTTAGTCCTGAACGGTTACGTCCTATAAACATCAGTGTAAACTGGGTGTGTGAAGTAGAAACCACTGTGCATCCTGGCAGATGTAAAAAGTTATGAAAGAACAACTCGATAATGGAGTAGCACGTACTGAAGAAATCACAGACTATTGCTCGCTTTTGCATCGTCTGACTCATTTATGGGATTTACAAAACACTTTGAAAACAGTAATCCTCCAAATAGGCCTGCACAATCAGCATGTTTTAGTGTTGTAGCCTTCCAGATGGGGAAAGCGAGGCAGCAACTTTACGCAATCGTTCCAAAATCACGAGGGACGCAGCTGCCAAAGGCAAAATGGGAGCTCGTTAAAACCCAGGTTTATATAACTACGCCCTGTGCAGCCTGAGGAAGAAACCTTTCAATGCCAATTAAATCTGTGCTCACAAGACCATCTCCTCTCCTCTTTCATATACAATCCCAAATCCTTGGTCCTTTGGCCCATGGGAAATAAGAGTCTATTCCCAAATCTCCGTATCTGGTAAGAGCAGGCAAGGTGCTAATTGCTGTTTCTTGCTTTCCGAGTTTGAGTTGGAGTTATTAACATTAGCCGTTGAGAAAAAAAAAAACAAAACAAAAAAACAACTTTTACTTTGCGAGAGAGAACTGTTGCGTTGGGTATTTGCCCGGTGGTGTGTTCACCTCCAAGCGCAGGACAAGAGGGGGCTTCTCTTTGGAGAAATGCTGAACTGCAGGGCCGCAGTGGCACGACCTTTCAAGCCACCGGTTAAACAACCACCGAGCTGCCTATGCAGGGTAATTTTCTGTGACATCAGTTTTCGAACAAGGTGTCAGTGGTATTTCCTTGTCTGGAAAAAAAGGATTCATGTCGCACTGTAGAGGCGCTCTAAAAATGGCTTAAATCAGTAGAAAAGACTGCGGTAAGTTTTTTGATTGGACTCTGACAGACAAGGAACTGAGCAGCAGAATGAGCGCTGTTTTCTAATCAGTTACCCTAGGGAGCTGCTGGTATTAATTTATTTTGTCTGATATTAGTAAGATATTAGTAAGTGATCTGAATCGCAGGCATTAGTAAACATTACGGGTTAAGTAATTAGGTATTGCAATTAAAATACACACCGTGCCGTCCTTTTGACCTGCAGCACGCTCTTGCAACGGAAGCCTTGTAAGTAAGAGCAACCACGTGCAAAACTCGAGCCGTCAGCCTCGCCGTAGGGCCAAAAGGGACGGTGCCGAACGCCCAGGCGTTACCCGCAGTTAGGGCTCGGCTGGGGGTGGCACGCTGCAGGGAGCCAGCCGCCGCGGTGTCAGAAACCAGCGCATCGGCGGTGTCAGAAACCAGTGCATCAGCACCCTCTCGGTCCCCCTCTGCTTGTCAACACGCTTCAGGACGGGCTCGGTTCACACAGCTAAGTAGACGCCCAAGCGCTCTGCCGACGACAGAAAGATGTCCAAGCACGGGACCAGGTTTATCTGCAATTCCCTGTTTTTTACAGCCTTTAATCAGACTGGTAACCATCCCCAGGAACGGCCTTACCGCCTGCACAGGGCTAGATCCTCTCAAAGACAGGCCAGCGTCAAACCAGCAGCGGGTCACGCTGCATCAATCCTGAATGCCTCCCACCAAATGAAACTCCTGCTGTTATTCAAATCTAGGACTGCACACGCCAACTTTATTTTGCGTAACAGGACTCACTTGACTACAGAATCTATTTCCCAGCCTGCATAACCTTACTACATTTCTGCATGATTTGATATACCTTCCTTCCACCTTTTCACCGATTATATTGTGAGAAAGAGGAGTGCGAGTAGCTGAACAATCCTGGAATGAGGGGGTTGCTCCAGCAAAAAGCAGTTAGATCAGGGACACCTGCAAAGAGAGGTTTCACAGGCAGCCTTACACCTCCCTCTTGGCAGATGTTTCAACTTCTACAGAAATAACACATCAGTCACAGCAGGAAGGAAAGGGCTCCAAACAGATGGTTTAGGAATATAAGGTTTGTCAGTGTAGATCCAGTCTCAATCCTCAAAGGAGACTGTAGCCAAAAATACTATAAAGATCAGGTCATTCCGAGAGAAATATTAAATCCGGTGAGTTAGAAACATGTGCAAAGCCGCGCATGGGGATAACAAGGGATCATTTAACTGCAAAGAATTACTTAGCCTCCTGAAGCATTTGATTATCATCTACAGCATGATTGATCGCACTCAAGAAAACAAGTACATTTAATTTCACACAGCGGCGAACCCCACAGCTTCGCTAGACGGTATTTCAAACACGGTGCTTTGTCTGACACGATGTTCCACCCACCCGTCTCGGCGACGCGTTCGGTGTTGCTGTCAGTGCGCCGGTACGGTGGGAGCCGCTACCTCGAACAAGTCATCCCGGCTGGGGTGTTGCCACGTGCGGTGGCCAAGCCCGGCGGCTCCAGAAGCAGCAAGCAGCCCTGCGGCAGGCAGCGACGGAGTAACACGCTGAGAAGGAAAAACCCCTCTGCCCGTTCCTGATCGTGCTGCAGCCAGCACACATGGGTTTGAATCCCAAGCAGCAGTCCAAACTTAAAATTTTCCTATTATTTTAACTCCAGGTATGTTCATGATTTAAAACAAATGTCCATTCTACCAGCAGCACTTGATCTCTACAATATCTTGTGACAAATCTCAGTGGAAGGAAAACTGATGCCTAATAAATACTACACACACACACAAAAAAAAGCCAGAGATGTTAAAGTGGAGATATAGTGGAGCTAATTCTCAGTACTGCGGCGCAATGAGATAGAATAATTGCTATTATCTTACAAGTACATCTGTAACAAATAGGCTGAGTGTATGTCCTATAAATCTTAATAAGAAGGTTTGTCTTTAATGAAATGCCTGCCACAGAAGGGGCATGCATACACCTTAGGCTGCTGCAGGTCTGAGACGAAATGTCCCCTGCTTAAATCCAACACCTTAACCCTCTTTATTAATGTCTCAAAATAGCATGATTGATGAGAGTCCTTCCACAGCAGGTATTGGAAAACCTTCAGAACAGCAGCTGCTTCATTTCAATGAATTAATCTTTCTGAAATTTATCACGTTATGTGTCAGAGCTGAAGATGTTTCTGCTACTAAAAGGTTATGTGGTTCACCCTCCTTTCCCTCTTAAAAACAGTTTCACCCTTTAAACAGGATTTTTTTTTTACAAGAAAGAGCGATATACAACAACCAGGACAAAAGCATTTCTCGGTGTCATGTAATTCAGGATTTAAGGTGAAATCTTTTATTATTTTACCAGATTACAGGAGTATTGCAACTTAAGAAACAAAAAGTATGTTCCAAATAACCAAGCAACCCTTTAACACCGTCCAAGATCATTTTCTTCTCAAGGCGCCCAGGGAGAGACAGGATTTCGATGCAATCTTGTCCTCTCCATATGCAGTAAAACAGAAAAAAATTTGCAATGTGACCTCAAGGCATGCATCTCTTATGTTAGCCTCAGTATCTGCTTTATTTTCAGAAAGGCTGACTCTGCAGAAGCCTTTGTTGAAACATTCCCAGAGGGTATTGTAGATTACACTGGGACAGCTGAAACGTCCTGCTGCCAAGACAAGCAATTAAGAAAAACTAACAGAAAAGGGGGGAAAAGCAGCATCAAGAAACTTCATGTCAAGGTTAAAAATAATGGATGGATTAAATGGAACCACACTCCAATTGCTTCAATTAGAGAATTTATGGGACTTGATTTCAAAGTGTAGAGTGATAGATGAAGCATTACACAGATAAACACAGCAGGCTTATTCTCCCCTAGTATTTGCTTTGTTTTATGCATTAATCAAAAGCATGTGGACACTCAGCTGACAAATGGAAATGTTTCCCAACACTTCTATTTAAAAGACCCACTTAATTGACAGCAATTTAACTGCAAACCTCTTTCAGCTGAGCCACAGTTTTAAAAGCCACTTGCTCCTTTGCTTACAACATAAAGGCAACCTGTAGTATGTGAACTTGAAGGTCTGGAATTGCTTTCCACCTTCCCCTGGCATGTGAATGGTCTGGAATGGCTTTCCCCCTGCCTCTTATTAGACAGTGGGATCTCATTTTTCCCCCAAAGTGGGCACCCGTGTCCCCTAAGCAGTGCCTCCAAGCAGACCGGTCCACAGGGAATGCATTTATTCGGCATGGCAGCAGGGGGTAATAAAACAAAAGAGCCGGGATGCAGAACTCGTGGGACCCTACAGCAGACAGCGTGTGTGACTGGAAATAAGTCACCTCCGGAATTACATGCACTTTTCCTTGTCTGTGAAACGAGGAACACCCTACCTACCTTCACTATCTCTCCCTGACAGAGGTCATAAGGGCTCTCCTGCCGTTGGGGTTGTAAATGCACAGCAGCGGTTGCCAATTTTGTTCCAGTTCCCCGAGACTGCCTGACAGCATGATTCGGTTTTAATCCTGGCTGACTTTTCCACGAACACACCCCTTCTCCTTGGGCTCACCGGTTCTCTCCTTCCGACCGCATCCCAACCTTGGAAACAGGCTGAGGTCAGTTTAGTTTTACATTGAAACTTCTAAAGTCAGTGTGGCATCTTAGCATGGATTCTACTTTAATTAACCAGTATCTTATCTCGCCCACCCTCCGATACTTTTCATCTCGCTGCCTTTCTCCCCCTCCATCTCTGCAAGGCAGAGAGATAGCAATGCACCAGCTAAACGGTGACATCGGCGTTTGTCCCTCGCACCAGTAGGACAAATGACATCACATTTTCACAGTCTGACCTTCCTAAACTACTTATTATTCTCAAATACATAGCACAGCATTTTCTTCTCCCGGGGCGGGGGACGGATGGGGAGAAACCTACCGATGCCAAACCATGCATTAATGTAAAATACCCTGCTTTATAAATAGAGGAAGATACAGATGTAAATTAATTCTGAATAATATATTCATAAATAATGGATTTTTTCCTACTGAATTTTCTTTCTTCTGCATTGCAGTTGAATCCTTGCTAGAACTCTTTACATTGCTGCCTGCAACTCCAGGCAGCCCATTCCAGCTGTTAATTCAATTACTACTAATATTCTTAATGGAATTTAGAAACAATGCGTGTTAATTAAGAGGCCAATTATGAACAACCAAGTATTAATTCTGAAAAATACACAAAAATACTTCAAAGTTCATGAATCATCTGTACTATATATGCCAGAAAGCTTAAGGACAGACAGTGAGGTCTACAGGACAAAAAAAATCACTATTTTCCTTCTAAATACTCTTCTCTAAGCAGGGATTGAACATCATTACCCCTCTGTGCAGGGCCCGGGGTCCTACCTAACGAAAGTGCTCTACAGCAACTCTACAGGCTAAACCCGCTTGCTGTAAAAGGCACAAATCCAAAATGAGTCTCTGTGTGCGTGTTAAATCCCTGCACACCGAGTCTCTACCTAAGTACCTCCTCCTAGATTAGACTTCTTTCCTGTTTCATCTTTCATGCGCACATCATATTTACATCCATATTTACTACACTGCAAATAAAGGCTCATGAGGATTATATTGGAAGCTACAATGCTGAAGACATTGAAAGGCATGGAAAGATATGTGGGAGAAAATATAAACATGGAAGGCTCATTATGACAATAGTTTGGATTGTATAAAAAAAGTGGTATTGCTTCAAAATTTAAAGATTGAAATTTATTTTTATGAAGATTTTGGGTTTAATTTCCAATGTGGGTCTGTGTATCTTGTGAAACTACTTTGTGTGTATATTTATGGATACACAATACTCATATTTAATTATATATATAATGCTATAAAGATACTATCAGCATCACCTATTTTCCCAGCAAACCGGGAAGGCAATGAGGATGAAGTAGGCAACCCCACTGCACCTCTGGCTCCGTGTGGGACCAGCTCTAGCTACTGCTGGCTTGCCTTTGTGTCCCCAAAGGGGCTGGCCATCTTCACCCTCTCTTTACAGTTCCTGGGCGCACCGGGAAGAGAAACGTTATGACCAGTTTATCTTATGTTGTTTCAGGGCAAAACTAACTTTATTTACCAAATACACCTTAAATAGGAGCACATTCTCTATTGTTAACAAAACTCCAAGTGCCCCTCTCAGTTATTTCCAGAGAACTCACAAACTACAAGACATACAAATGGGGGTCAAGCACTAGTGCCGGACACCGTCACGTCTTCCCTGCATGCACATGAGATGCGGAGCCAGGGAGCCTCAGGTGCCAAGTTTCTGTCTCTCTGACCAGGGTAAAGCAAACCAGACAGCAAAGCCTCTGTCTTCTGTCTCCTTCACTACTTACACTGGCGTCACGCCTAGAGGCGGCCTGGCAAGGGACTGCTGCACAAAGCAATTCTACAGACTCACGGAAAATGACAGTCGCTGCCATACAGAAGTCACAAGCTGACGAGAGAGCTGGGGACTGACCTTTCTCCCCCCCACTCCAGGGGCAAAAAGCTCAGATGAACTCCAATTAGCACAAAGCAATACCTGTGCTGCCGACCGAGCAACGAGCTTGGACAGACTTGCAAAGGCGTTGTGATAGCACGCGCCAAACTTAGCAGAGCAGCCACGTACAAGGTCCCCTTCTGCCCCGCGTCACCAGAAAACAGACCTGCTTTGGCAGCTAGCACACACGCTCGAGACCGAGACACTCAGGTACCGAGATCCCGGTTGTCTGTCTCCTGCAGTCATTTCTGGACTTCCAGCTGCCCTTTGACTTTTTATTTTTTAAATGGATGTTTGCTGTCAGACGTGCTAATGGTTCATGCTGGGGTCAAACCATGACTGGTCTTCCCCGTCAAGCTGGTTACGAGCTGTCTTGCCATCAGCTCGGGTGAATACATGGGAGCAGCAGAGTGCTCAGTGTTAAATCAACATGTCATTGATCCTCTGGGTGGTTTTTATCGTTTTCCTCTTGATACCTGACAAAATGGGCTGGCATAGCTGTCAATATCCTCAGCAAAACCACCTGCAATAAAGGGCCAGGCCAGCGAACGGGGGCTTGCGTCACCAGATTGAGCCCTGGATTTTCAATCCTTACGTTTGCATTTCTAGGCACGCGGGCCCAGCACCGATACAGGTAGGAGACAGACTCCCAGCAAGGTCAATGAGAAGTGTCCTGTTAGTTTTGGGGGAGAGGATGCACGTCCAAAAAAGAAAAAAGCATGAGCAAGCTGTCGGAGATACTTTCTAGTGCCTTTCCTCTGGGAGACGGTGCCACCCTTCACCGAACGCCAACTCCCTCGCATTCACCTGTCCCAGCGTACGGCAAAACCCACATCTTAGCTTACAACCGGCTCCTGTGCTCCAAGCCTTAGTTCAAAAGTAACTTAACCAAAATGCTTCAAGTCTCACTGGGTTTCTGAGAACCAGCGCTGCCTACGTTGTATGTTAAGATGAAACAGCGCTGGACAGGCTGAGCGGAGCGAGAACTTGCCGCCCTTTCAGAACAGGTTTTGGCAAGCAACTTGCAGGAGCAGAGCTTTAAAAGGCAAAGCAGGCTGGAATCCAGTAAGTCCGATTTTGCCTTATCAATTTTCTGCCAAAGATGGTACGGGTGGGGAAGAATAGAATGTACAAATTTCCTTCAATAAACGTGATCACAAATTATCCTTTCTAATGTTTTGTCTTTCGTAGAGATTGAGATAGTAATTTTCTGCAGCTGATGATACTGGGAAACTTAAAAAAAAAAAACCCAACCTGTTCTGAACAGCCAGAACCATTTCCACCAATTCATCGGGGTTAGTCTGAACCGGGATCCAGATAAAGCAATAACACCAGGATCTCTGGTTTCCTTTCAGGTCGACAGGCCGAATGAAAGAATTTTAATACCAGGTTCTGTTTTTATGATTATTTGGTTTAACATTCAAATTTACTCTCACTGAGCTCTTTAGAAAAAGGAAGCAATTTTAGATTATATTCTATAAGCGATAAAAGATTATTTACCTATTTGTTTATTTTATTAGACTGCTTTAAATATATTAATGCTGTAAAACTCGATTGTACTAGACACATTTGTAAAGTGAGGGAATGTCGCCTGAAGGGCAACTGCAGTAAATTTGCTATATGGGCCGCATCAAGAAACTTAGAAAATCTTTGCCATTTCCCAAATAAGGGTCTCCAAATCAGTAGCAGTCAAGAGTAATAAACATCATTTATTGAGCTAGAACTATCTGAAATTATTAGATATCTCAGTCCATAAATGACAAGCCAGCAAGGTCAAAGCCACATACAACCCTCCTGACAGGCTATTTTCTCTCTCAGACTCAGGTACTTCTAGTCTTTAAACCAAAAAAGCGTGAGATACAAGGCAGCAATGACTTTACTCCAAAGTTTCTTGCAGCTACCTACTCTATTTGCATGAAGTTAAACGATGACACTTTGCCACTATGACTGCAGAGATGTTTATACGTGGAACTAGGATTTAGACTGGCAGGAAACTGAAACCAAATGTTGCACCACGTTAGTAGGGCAGCACGCAGCTTTGTCCTACTTATGGATACTCTTGACAAGCTCTTGAAGGTTGACGAGATCTGTGTTAGACAGAAGGTCCAGCCTTATGTACAAGACGAGATGAATAATAAGTATTGGCACCGTGGCAAGAGAAAGTCTCAGTTGCAGGAACAAAACAGTTGCATATCGCAATGTTGTCAAATACATTAAGTTATTCTGTAAAAGTTCTCTCCCTTGTAAGCAATCTGGCAATTTGTTAAAATTACCATGCAAAGTTGACCTAACACATGTTCAGACTGTGAAATCACATATACCTCCCCCTCTTTAAGTTTAATTCTTATAAACTGATTTTACTATAATTTCAATTAAACCCACTGACTAAATAACAACCTGCAAGTCCCTGTCACATGAAGATGGGAGTATTTCACTAGGCAAGATAGAGGTTCAGCTACCATTGGCTCCGAGTATGTCTTAATTGCAGTACTATGCAGAAACAATCAATTTCTAACACAGTTACAGTGGTTACGAGAAACCGTTGTACTCATGCATGTAGCTTCTCCAAAGTCAGTTTTTTCAAAGCTAGCTCAGCTATCCTCGCTCGGCACTACGCTGTGCTGCGTAGACAACGGCTCCTTTGTCTGCAGGGAAGCAGGAAAACAAATCACCCCGGTTAGGAAGGAAAATGGAGATGGAGCCTCAAGGATAAATCGAGCCATTGGGATAAACAGATGCAACTCTGCTGAAGACAATGGCAGCAGGCCCCCCAATATCAAAATATCAATGGTGAATTTTGTCCCTTTTGGTTTTTTTTTTCTTTTTTTTCTGTCCTTCTCCAAGAGATTGAGCAGTTTCCCTAGCAAGGGCACAAGTACAGGAAAGACACGCTTTCTTTGTGGAAACAAATAGCACATTTTGAAGACATGGATGAATTAGACAACTTCCCATCGCATAGCATTTTTTGTTACAAAAGAGCATGAAAGAAAAAACAAATCCTCTGCAGCGGAGAACATTTAAACTGAGTGGGTTATAAGACAGCTCGCTCTCTCCTACAGCCGATGTCATCTAAATCGGAAGGTTACTCAGCTAAAACATCAGTTTAATTCAGGGGTATGGCTTGCAATTTTTACGCACAGCTCTGCTTCCTTGAGAGACAGTGCAGCAAAATATCAGGCGTAGATATCAATTGATTAATGCTCTGCTTCTGCAGCTAATTTTAACACATGGTAAATTGTGGCAAATACATCAGGGATATTTATAACGGAACACATTACAAAACAAAGGCTCGCTGTATTTACAGAGTAAACAGTAGATGGGATGGGGAAGCCAGTCCGCCAAACACGGAAAGAGGCAGGGAGGCTAGAACAAAGAAGTCGCTCAACAGCAATGCTGAAAATCAAATTATAGCCAGAAATGAAAGCAAGTCATATTCCTAGCTGAAGCTGCAGCATCAATGCACTTCAGCATTCTGATCTGCAGTTCATTTTCTTTACTTTTTATTCCAGGATCTCCTTGGCCACCTTAAGAGCCATTTCCCATTCTCACCCGTGCCAACAGTTGCCCTTCTCATGACTTCAAGACAGACCAGCCCAGAGTTCTTAATTTTTTTCATTATTAGAAGGCACTACCTTGAGTTCAAACTCTTCTTTCCAATGCTCCTTACTGATGCTCGGATTTCATTACAAATATTTACATCAAACAATAATCCTCAATTATATTTTGTATTTCCCAGCAGTGCCGGGGCAACTAACACTCACACAAGATCATTGTTTCCTCTACTCGTGTTGGATTTTCCATTTGCACACATTTAATAACAGGACAACAATCCATTAGGAACGGAGTTAAAACGGCTGCCATTAGTTATTTATTGATTTACTATACAGAGTAGCAGGGTATGAGAAATAGACTTTTTGCTTTTCACTGGCCCATAAAATTGCAGTAATAATCTAAAACAACATTGCTTGAAGCTTTTACATGTTCCTCAGCTGTTCTGAAGCAGAGAACCTTCCCCATCTCATTTTGTCAATGAGCAGTTTAAAAGACGCTGTATCCATTTGTTATCCACTTAACAGCTGCCAGTGCTAAGTAAGTACATACATGAAAGAAAAAAAAAAATATATATATCCTAAAATTACCAGAGAAATCACTCCTGCTATTAAAGGCAATGCAGGGCACGACTGAAAAGACAACTAAGACAAGCTGCTCCTGTTGAAGGAGGTTTGTTATTACGCACCTCTAAAGAGCTCTTCGCTTTTTAACATTAATACAAGGAAACCCAGTCACTGCATTGCTGGCTGAAATCTGCGCCGCGGACAAACTGAGCAGAAGCTCCTTCACCATTTACCTCTATTGTTTCAGGATCCTTTCTGAAACAAGAACCAGGTCCGTTTCCTCACCTATCCTGTCCAAGATTCTTCATTGCTATTTTTAATCTTCTTTAACCCAAGGGAGTTTTACAATCATGCCCTGGTGAAAACACCATTATTAAACATCCCTAGTGCTTAACATGCATTTTATGGGGCATGAAAGTTGCATAAAGCAGTACAAGCAAAATTAATGTTGAACATGTTGATAACTTGGCTATGAAGAACATCAAACACTTAATCATGCGATTAATAATATACCAAGCACATCATAAGATAGCACAGCACTTATAATATCTCCCTAAACTAAATGCAGCTCTCCCCTGTGCTCACTCCTTTTATCTGCCAAGACTTTAGGGGGAAATTCTTCCCCGTGCAGAGAGTTTGTGCAATGCCTGCGGGCCCCTTCTTCTCGCTTTTTCATCTGCATTCACTGGGGCCTCCAGTCCATCTCAGAAGCTTTTTTTTAGTACCAGTTCCTCCCCAGCTCAATTCTGTTGAAGTCAAAGCTTTGCCAATTCAGACAAACCGAGGAGCTGGGTGTTTAAGGAACATGAAAACACTGAAGATTTGCAGCAGAGCGCCTTAGGGCGCACAACGAAGCCAGCTGCAGCCATGAAGTACCATCTTCTGGCCTTCCACGCAGCTTATCCTGAAATAAGCCAGATAATTCAATAGGAGGTGAGGATACAAGATCTTGCAAGATTATGTCTGAGTAGAAGGGCCACTCTGCTAGACTCCTCAGCACTTCAGCTGCTCTGCACACACAGCTTTTGTAACACAAAACATGAAAATCCCATGCAGATGCGCAGCAATGCCTCCCCCCAGGGTTATAAAATAAACTGATTTTGTTAACCATAACAGCTCCATGGTTTTACAAAATATCTACTACTGGCTTGCATCACGAGTTACCTAGACTCCCCTCGCGTCCTGAACAAGTCCTGATGGAAGGCCCAATTTGAAAATGCAAAATTGACCGGACAGAGCAGCAGGTCACACGTGCTCATACAGTCACTGGAGAAAGAAAATGTTCATTCAGTACGTTATTACAGTGCTCCAAAGATAAATTTGCTCAGGACACAAAGGAATTCAACAGATTCTGAGCAAGCCAATTAATTATTTCTGGAGGTTCTCCAAGCTTATCAGGGGGTGAAAAAAAAAAAAGGAAAAAAAAAAGAGTCAGGACTAAAACTCATTCAAAAGACAAACCCCAGCAGAAGTTTTAAGATGTTATCATCGTTTACTTCCTTAATGAGACAATATTCGTCTGGAAAGAACACAAAGTGCCAGGCAGCCTGAATTTCTCTGCAAGTAGCTTTTAAATCAGTCTCTCTGACAAGAGACTGAAGGTCAGCGTTTGGCGAACCCCCTGGGCAGAGCTTGCGTGTACACCGCGGGCCAGGCCTGCCGCTGCAGGAATTAGCCCCGGCCTCAAGTGTGCCGGTTGACACTCCTGGGGGTTGGGTTTCATGGGCTTGGCTCTCCGCTGCATGGCACTGGTATAGTTCCGAGTCATGCTTGCCAAGCCCAACTAACGTGAGAGCAGCTAGGCCCATCTTGACTAATAAAAATATGAACAAATCGGCCAGAGTGAAGAGAAAAAGGTCGTAAACTCAGCTATTCAGTTAACAGCTAAGGAAGCGCTGCTATCGCACAGTGGTTCTTGCCAATCCATGTTCAAGAGAAATCATTCCCAGCACTTCATCACAGATGGATCATTACTGTATCGCGTGTGGATTCCAGCAGGCATTTAACCTTGCCGAACTACCTATATCCTTTCACATCACCTTTTTCCAAACTATTTCTTTCTTTTGATGCACTAGGTTTGCTTTTGATCTTCAGCTTTGACAAGATTCACATTAACCCACTAGGCTGCAATCTAAAAGACACCATTAAGACAAAGATCATTGTGAGCACAGTTCAAGTTCAAGGATCAGGAACTATGTAATCTTGTGACACTAACTTTACAACGTTAAGGGCTGAAAACCATTAAATGAAAAGTACTAGACCAGGCAACCCCAAATCTACCCCGATTCGTTTCATAGACCTTGGCTCAGACTTTTAACCGGATAACGTATTAAGTTTAGTGTTGAATTAAGGCTCACATTGGTTTACCTTCAACATGACAACCAATGCAATTTGAGTGGCAGTGCTGTCTTAAGATGATTTGGTATTGCCCTTGAACCTACAACGCAGAGGCCAAGCTTTACATCAGCCGTTTCGGTGGGACGTGCTTCTTACCGACACTGCAGCGATGAAATCGGAGTGCGATGTGACCACAAATTAAAGGCGCTTCCAAAACAACCCGCCAACCTGAGACATTGCTGTCGTGTGGCTAAAACTGTAGAACCGAAGCAACACGCCCCGGCCTCTCTCCCTGCCCGTCGTGCTGCTCAGGGCTTGAACCTTTTCCTTTTAACCCCTGCCTGCTCAGCCCAGCAGCGGTCTGGGGCAGGCCCTGTGGTTGCACAGTGACTAGTGTAGCTGGGGTCTTGCTGCTTGGGTATTTCTCCTGGCCTAACTGTAAAAGCACCAGCTCTACTACAGTTAACAGAGCTATCTGCTAAGGGACCAAGTCCAAAGAGAAAACTTTTCTTCCAAAGTGAACTATTTTCAGCTCTAAAAATGCACATAAATCGCATGTTCAAAGTCTTCTTGGTTGCAATACAAAACCTGGAAAAAACCCCAAACTCTTCTATTGAGTGACTGAAGCAATAGAAGCCCCAGCTGGATGCTGTCATTTAGTATAACTTCCCTCTTTCCACTGCAGAGCATCCGTGCAGCCTGTTAGGAATACAGCAGGGATGGCCACATTACCTCATGGGCTGCTACTCTGCACCCTTTCCAGGTTCATATACCAGCCCTCAGGGGCTGGGGCACCTTATTGTCCTTCAAGATTGCATCTCAGCACGTCCCTGCTGCCTCTTGTAGCATCGTGGGGTTCTGGGGTTTTTTTAATTGCATTCTGTCAGCAGTGGAGATCTCTGGGCCAAGGGAAGAGCAGTCTTGGGGATTTCAGGGTTGTTTTTTTAATGTAAAACTGTTCCTAGTAAACAGTTCTTGAAACAAGATGGTTAAACTCCGGAGTTGGGAGCTGGATTACAGCACCAAAGGACAGCACTAAAAGCTTGCACAGAATCTGGGATTCCTTTGACATAATTTCCAGTTCTAGGCTCTGTGGTTGTCTTCGCGCCATTTGCAGTGAGCAGGACTGGAAATCAGCCCCACTGCAGCTCTGGGTATAAGCTGGGTTGTTGTTTTTTTTCTTCTCTCTGCTAGCTCACTCAGCTTTAGATTTAGTTATAATTCCAAATACGAACTTAAGAGGGAGGCTGAGTACATAAAAAAACCTCAAGGTCCTGGGACGAGATGGTTGCTTAATTCCCATCTGTGTACCATGTATGCTCAGAACACATCTGCAAACTAGGAGCACCGCTTTCAAATGATTTTGAAATGTCAATCTTCAGCTCCTGCTGCACCTTGGCTTTGCCAAATACAACTCACAGGGGCAAGAAAGACTAAATTAATGTTCCATTATTGTCAGGGAAGCATCGACTGACCTGCCAGAGCTTGGAAAGGGCTGACACGAACAAGTCCTGTGCCTTAGAACACATGAGCCCCTTAGCAGAGGGTATAATTGTAGCTGCAGCAAGCTAATTGGGAGAACGTTACTCATTACTAGTTAATAATCTAATCAGGTCCTTAATGGTGCATCTATCAGTATGGTATCTTCTTTGAGCATATTCAGCCCAACAGCCAATAATACTGCAAACTGCTTTGCATTCATAGAAGAAAGGTGCTTTAATTAATGAAATGGAAAAAGAATTAATAGTCACACAGCAATAAAAGCAAATACAAACACTTCCCAGCATGGCTCAAAGCTCCAGGTTGAGTCCAGGCACTTTATTCTAATTGCATCTATTAAACAGGTGCTGCAAAATGAGATAATCCATATTTGTTGTAGGTCAAAGTCACCCAAAGCCTGGAAGCCCCACGACACTTGAGTTTACGCTTACGCTTTCCCTTAAAGGAGAAAACTAGAGATATGGATTGTTGGAAGGATCACCAGTTCCACCACCTTTCCACCGCTCCAGAGCAGAAAGGCTCATTCACCTGTATGCAGAATCAGCGGCTTCGTTTTCAAGCCTCAGGCGCTTGGCACTAGGCGGCTATTTGGGCTTCGCACGTGCATGATTAGTGAGGAGGCACCGAGGAACCACGTTGCTGTTGTCCTACAGTTGTTGCACAGCAACCGGCACGGCCTTGTCCGGCTGCAAACGCAGATTTCTTTCTCGTCCTCATCCCCAAACTGTCTCTTTCTCTCTCACCGGTACCCTGCTCCGGAACAGCTACGTTTCCATTTAGAAGTAATGCTTAAACAGATGCCCTAGCTCTTGTGCAGGCTTTCCCAGACCAATTATTGCTATCAAACTGTGTAGCTAATCCTTACATTTAAATGTAGGAATCTAAATTTTTTTGGTGAAGGACTCTGTCATGAAAGACAGGTTTCCTGTTTGATCTAGGCATGCAGAGGCTACATCAAGGTACCAACTTTCGCCCTCCTGCGTTTCCATTACTGGCATGTAATGTACGATGTGCTGCAAGAAAAATATGCTAATGAAAGTCTTTTACAGACAATCACTTTCCAGGCTTTTATTCCCCCTACCCTGGCTCCATAATCAGAAAAAGAAGAGGTTAGAAGAAAAGTATTAGTATCATTTTGCTAACTGATTTTCAGTTGCCATCTTTTTCATGTTGTACCGGAATTTCCAGAAGAGGAAAAAAGCAAGAATAAAGTTAGCGTGTTGCATTTATAAAAGCAGAGAAACTTGAGAATATTTGTCTTCTCATAGGACAGAAAGGTTATGGTTTTTAGAAGGATATTTAATATTTTTTTTACTCTGTCCTTCCACAGAGCTTTCTGTTCCAATATACTTCAGAGCGTAGAATTATGTCCCAATTTGCTCTCTAAATGTCATTTTTACTGCATTCAAGCACTGGAAGGTGTTCAATTCAGGAAAATAATAAAAGAAAGTACTTATAGTCATCTCTAGCAGGAGATAACGTCCGCAACCAAGTCCTCAAAGACAGACCGTTTTGCCCACGGGAAGCTAATGGGACTCAGCAGGGGAACAAAGGTGCCTCTGGACAGTAACCCGAGCATGTCACCGTTCAAGTGGCAGAAAGGGACTGTCCGGTACTGGCCTTTGATTAACAAACAGCCATCCCATCTGGCTTGCATTTTATTTATCCCACTGTCAGCACAGCAGCGCCTCTCTCTGCAGCTGAAATCTGGCTCTACCATTCCGCATCTAGCAGCAGGAAAAGGCACCAGAACACCTCACTAGGGAATCACCGCTGGCGAAACGAAACAGCTTAAGCCACGCTTGTTTCACAGACTGACATGAAGTCACCCAGGTTGTCCTGTGTGGTCTGTGCATAAGGCACGCTCAAGTTTATTGTGCCCGGATTCAGCATTTAAGGTCACCAGAAATGCAGACATCTCTTGCAGCTTGTTGAAAGGATACAGATATTCACCAGGTGAGACACATGGTGGTAGGATACAATCAAGACTTTCTGTACTGGCAAATAATTGTTTCTGATTAGAAGGGAAAAGCTACCTAGGCTGTGCAAAAGCTCCCCGTGAAAAGTAGATTTTCTTCTAACAGGGCGTGTGACGTGGACGCTTGATGTGAGTTGTATTTCCAGAACTGCCACTGATCTGCAGAACGATCCCGAGCAAATCTTTTGACTTCTTTCTGCATCAGCTACCTTCCTTTCCCGGTCTCCGCCTGTCAGCTCTACTTAAGCCATAAGCTCTCAGGCACAACGTCTTTATGTACTCCATTTTTGGATGGCCCACAGTGAAAGTATAACACAAGTCCCGATTCTATAGGGAATGCAGAAATCTTTAAGGCTTCCATCTCACTTCAAAACAAGTTGCTAGGGAACATGACTATTCCCCGCTGCTTTAACAACATCCTGAGGGATAAATTTTGTCCCCAGGTACAATGTGGTAAATTAAGGTTAATTCCAGTGAATTACACCAATGTATAATTGGGCTTAGCATTGGAGAGCTCGAGTTTAGTTTTACCCTAGGATACATCAGGCGTAATTCCACTGAGGCCAGCATAATTAGTGTACTGTAAAAATAGCACAAGGATGTAAGAGACAGCCCCTGTGGTTGTGAAAAGCCAAGGAAATTGGAGAATTCAGAACTATATCTTAATATATGGATCAAGGGTGATAAATTGAGGCAGGGCCTGCTTGGCAGACAGGGGACAGAAGCAAAAAGTGATATTTTGGTATAGATTTGCAGGTTCAGGGCAAATTCATTTATAGAAGTAGACAGAGCAATTCTGTAAAGCTGGTGGAGTAGCTCAGACAGCAATGAAACTGAGCACTGAATCTGGCCACCAGGTCTGTTGCTGAAAGCTCTTATTATCAGATAACGTGGTTCATTTTTCCTCCCTGCATCATCATCAGCTTTCAGCTTCCTTCCTCTTACATCTCTCTGCTGGGTTTCTGAATTCCAGTCAATACTGCATTAGCAAATATACGTTATTGGATTATATATATTCCCTACACACGAGGCATGGGAGGTTTTTTCTGATGTAGAGAATGGCATTTTGACAAGACTGTCTGTAGAGGCATTTTAGCATTTCTTAGAATTGCCACTTGAGAATAATTTTTTTCCTAGTACAAAGAGGGGGAGGAAAGAAAAACAACTGCAGCATTGTTGACTGTGGGCATAATCTGCAGGCTGATGTCAGATCTGCTCATGCTGACCTAGATGTCCCAATGGACTTTCTAATTCATGCTGCAGACACTGCAGAGATATGGGTGGGGTTTTCTATATGGGGAAAAAAAAAAAATCTACTGTAGAATGAAGAGATTTAAAGATGTAACCACACCACTACCCAGTCAGAGAGCTCAGTCTGCTGTGCCTTTGAAGAAATTTACTTAAATTACACTGGTATTACACAGATTAATTTTAAAAATCATTCTAGAGACTGCTTTTTTATTTCTATTTCATATGATTCCAAATAAATCAGTAGCATTAGGCAAATAAATACAATAGAGCACACGAACATGGTATAGCGACCCCATACATTCACCTTCTGCTACAAGCAGAAGCAACAGAACCCAACCTTGCCACCGTACTTTCAGTTTTCACGCTTTTTTAGCAGGGCTTTTTGTTTCTTTCTGTCTTTTAAAACAAATGAGGCTTATGCAACCATGCTGTGTGCGCACATAGCCCTAAAGCTGGCAGGTCAGCCTGTGAGACACTAAAGTGTATGGTCTCCCTAAAATCTCCTAGCCCAGGACTGGCGAGCTATGAGAATGATCAACCCGCAATTTTTCTCATGATATTGGCTTGAAATCTCTGTACTCTGGGATATGGAAACGCGTGGAGCACTCGCTGCCTTGGGTGCAAAGCATTCCCGTTTCCTCCCCCTTGTGGGGACATTGCTCTCCTGCCACCTTGCCTGGATTCTCAGTGGTCCCAAGAGCCCAGCGCAGTTGCCACACCTCAAAACCCGGGCTGTCTAGGTCAAACCTAACGGTGAGTCCATTAGATCTATTGGCCAGTTGGCAGATTTGGCAAAAGGTGCATTATTCCTACAAGTTTTCAGTATGTTGGGTCGAGATCATATGCTACGCTGAGAGACCGACTACAGGCACAAGCATACCCCTTATGAGATCTTGCAGAACCTGCATGAAGGCTCAGCCTTGAAGACAACGGGAAGGAAACAAGCTTCCCTAGCTACCCAAAACCCTCCATTTTTTCATGTAGTAATGATTGTATTTCCCAAAGCATCCTATGAAAGCTGAACACAGCTTCTAGATTCCTTCAGCAGATTGGCATACCCCTTCAGGCCCTTCGGAGTAACAAACCAAAACCTTCAAGCAAGCTCCATCTTGCTTAAGCTTCACTACTCACCAGAAACCCTGCCTGGGACTCGGTCCTCAGGTGCTGAACCGCAGTCACTGTTATCTAGAGCAATTACTGGAACATAAAAATAGATGCATCTTCTACACAGTGTATGTGCTCCAGAGACTGATCACAGGTGAGCATCAAATTTAATCTCACAAGATTCAAATGTCTTCTCAAAGCTAAAATTGATTCGTCGGCAACTTCTCTGTTTTTCTGGTTTTGCCAATATTATTTGCTAGCCTTCAAAGTTCTTCCCCCTCCAAGCTTACCTCCATTCTATATAGAGAGCATATTTGTATCCCTTCTCCTTAATTTTCATGGGTTAAGCAAGCAGGGAGTTGACTAGCACAGTTTCAGGTTTAAGCTTTCCATAGAATAGGATCTCCATTCCCCTGATTTACTTCGTAGCTGTTTTCTGAACCTTCCCCACCTGGTCTATGCAGAGAAGTGAAAGTAGCATGGCATGGGTACCAGTGACTGCAGGGCACGACCCAGAGCTGGCCAGCACAAAGTCCCATCAGTTCCAAAAGGCACTGAATGAAGCTCTTGGAGCCCTCTAGAAACTTGACCGCCAGGCACAAAGCCATTGCCAGTAAAGATACGAGCAGGTAAGCAGAGCTTGCACCTTCTTATCTGGGCAAGAGCAAGTTCCCATTTCTCATTCCCTAGACTGGTGTTCCAATCAGGACTATCTACCTCCTTTTCCATTTCCACTGGCACCGCACCCCGTGGAACTGGCACCGATTTACACCAGCGCGAAGCAGAAACGTACCGCTGCCTTCAGAATGGCAGCACCCAGCACAGAGCTTGGGTTTTGTTTTACCAAACAGAATATTACTCCCTGACACTCAGGACTGATCCGAGCCCACGAGGATTTCTTGGCAGGACTGTGCAGTGTTCATTATAACAACTAATGGGCTGACACCACACTGCCTTTGTGCTCCAATTAAATTCTACCGCCACATCATTGTTTAGCACATATAAATGCATGCTGGTTTTGGGGGGTTTTGGGTTTGGTTTTTTTTTTGGGGGGGGGGGGGGACAAGCAAAGAAACAAGTCCACACTAAGATATTATGAGGAAAAAAAATACAGAGGAAACACCATTAGCAACTCCCCAGTATCATCGAATGAAAACGCTAATTTGGAGCGCCAGAATAACCCTACAAACTCAAGCAATGTAGGAGCACTGCTGCTTTTTCTTGTTCCACTGCAGAAAATAAGATCCTGCTGGAGTGATGCAGCAGGTACAGAACATGGTCAGCATAAACCAGGCTGTTTCTCCAGCCTGTTCACTTTCTGCCCTCAGACCAGGCATTTAAAAAAGTAGAGCTTAGCAATTATTGCAATTAATGCAGCTGAGGTGTGGTCACTCACTGCCTCTATGATTGAACTGTGTTATTTATAATGTCTGGATATCCAGAGCCTTATTAGAGTGTTGTTTCATTCCTTTACAGCTAAGTAATGGTAATTAAAGCCTACCTTGTGTTTGTTTTAATGTAGTTGATCACTGATTTTATGTGTGTGAAAAAACTGAGCAGACAGATGAAAAGCAAGTATGTTTGCTTTTTTTTTTTCCTAGGTGCAGCTAAATCCTGCTGTGCCAAGAGAAATTATTTTTAAAAATCGCAATGCAATGTCCCAATCTTCCCCATGTTCTGATCCAGTGTGCAAATTGCCATCAAAAACATATGGTTGGAACAGATGGGAGGGAACTTCCTGTAAGCCACAGGAGAGAGGGGGGAAAAAACCCTAAAGATAAAAAAATAAAACCACTTCTTGACAATTTGCACTTCTGAACGAGCTAAAAATATAGGGAGCGGGCAAGAAGACATCCATATACGGATGTGCGTATATGGACGTTACAGCTGTATAGATTATGAGAGGGTGGACATACCCAGTGAACAGCGGAGTGAAACCCAGTCACAGGCAGACTGGAATTTGATCTTGCACAATGCAGAAGGCTTCTGGATTTCCCTGTCTTCACTAGAAGCAGAGAGCGCTCGTACCTGCAGCATTGACGCCTACTAAAGCGGCCGATGGCAATTCTCACACTCAGTAACCAGCTGCCTCCCACCTTTGTATTTTCCACCTTAGCTTGATTTTTCTCATCCTAAACTTCAGGTGCATAAAAAAATATGTCAGGCTTGTCTTGGCAGATGTATCATCCCTTCTGTTGGCTAATACTGTAAAAACTGCAAAGCATGAGACTGCAGATCCCTTAGTCCAAAACTGGTCACAGAGCAAACTAAATTATGCAAGACCCTCAGGCAAACCCCTGCACAGGGCAGGTGCCAGATCTCAAGGACACGGTTTAGGGGCACTGCTGACTCTCCAGGAGGTTTTACAATGACCTCGGGGAGAGGGAAAGGGTGAAAACTGATGTGGTGAGAAAGATGGTGACTTACCCAAGTGCTAGAGTTGGGAACGAACACAAGTTTTCCTTATATCTGAAGTCGCTGCTCTAGTCATTGAGTTATATGGCCTCCGATTCATTTACTCATACACCCAAATTAGCAAAACACCATTGGATCCAAAGACTGGCGTATTTTTTAACAATCGGTGCATCTTATAAATAGATATTCTAAAGATACGCATGTGACAGACTCCCTCCATCAATCTTACCGCAAAGGAAAATAAGGCTTAAGATCTTCTACTCAGGAGTCTTTCCATGTATTGTCTCTTCGTTTTGGCAGCTCTCATCCAAGAGAGCATTACATCATCTGGCTGGATCCTTTAGCCATCAGTATGGGAGCAAGCATCCCATAGATCTGAAAGTCTGCAATACCGCTTAACAGTGCCTCTGAATATGCAGTCTGTTCCCTCAGACGAAAATTAATAGCCTTATTGGCAGGATGACTCAGGGAGCTGTAGTTAGGCTTGTCTCGTCTCCCTGCATTTGCAATGAGATTTCCCTGATTTATTTTATCTGCAGTAATTAAGGCAGCCTTCTCCCTCACTACCACTACACTGTGAAGATTTAAAAATAACACAAGAAACAGCGGTAGGCCAGACAAACGGATCAGCAAGAAAAACCGCTCCGGGCAGTTAAAATTTCACCTTAATATACATAGAGCAATTTCTGCCGCTTAGGAGCCCTCCTTGCCTGCAAGACAGCAGAGCAGGGCTCGCCGTGCTGGGGCAAGGAGGCCGGCTAGAGCCCAGCCCTGCGAGTGGAACTAGCCCCCAGCAGCACTGCTTTGATTTTGGGGTAGCAGCCCTCAGCGTCCTGTTGGACAAGCCGCTGCGCCAGGCGATACCAAAGAGCGAGCCCTTTATGCAACAGTTGCAATAGCAACAAGAAAACTTCAAGGTGTCTTCTACAAAGAGGTACTCATAGGTTGTAATTTCTGCAGTACTACAGGCGTTTTGTCCTTGTAGGGGAAGAGTCACTCCCTCCCGCTGAGGCGGCTTGATGCTGGGAAACCAGAGCGGCTGCTGCAGCAGCAGCCACTGATTTGCTCTGTGCTTCGGGGAAAATCCCTTTCTCATCTTTGCGGCCCTGCCTGGAATACGAAATGCAGCGCTAGCGTGACCAAGCTGCCTGCCTCCCCCGCAGATGCACCCCTTCAGGGTAAGGCTGCGCGGGTGCAGCTTCCAGGGCGCAGGACGGGGCAGGAACCCTCTTGGTAAGAACCCGCTTCTGCTCAGACCAGCCCTGGGACAAGAGGGTGCCCTGCTCCCCTCCGCAGGCTTCTCGGAAGCAACGAGGGAGGCTAAAACCGTGCAGGATCCCCAACCAACGAGTACTGCAGTTGTGCTAAATTTTATACTGCCTTTAACCCCAGCAGTAATTTTAACCCTTTGCACGCGTTCGGGGCCACAGAGCCAGACGCAATTCAGCGATGGGCTCACACCGAAAGCTGGACATTACAGATGTTCCTACGGCACCGAAGCCTTGGCAAAGCTCTGCAGGGCTGGATCCCACAAGGAAGAACAGGCATGGTTCTATCTATTTTGCCTTGGAGATGGGC
The DNA here is from genome assembly GCA_013400535.1 of Scopus umbretta. NCBI lineage: Eukaryota > Metazoa > Chordata > Aves > Pelecaniformes > Scopidae > Scopus > Scopus umbretta. Next base: position 58,130 of record VZTL01045808.1, on the reverse strand, counting down.
TCGGGATTTGCTTCTCTCATCGCCTTTTTCTCCATTAGTTCCTGCTTTCTGCTACTTTCTTCCCTCAAGAAAAAAAAAAAAAACCACACCAAAAAAAAAAGCCCAAACAAAAACCAAAACCACCAACCATTTCAGGCACTTAACAACTCCGCTAATTATGGGAAAGAACCACACCACGATTCTCTCGTGCTAACAAAGGATTTTGTAATTTTCTGGAACTCTGCTGTGAATGCTGCAGTATCCCCTCCCTGTCTAGTGTTAAAAAAGAAAAAAATCTTCCTGGATAAGTACTGCTGAAACGCACACTTGCTTAATGCTGCTAGTCAAGGTCAGGCAGACTGTAATAAAAATATAATCACCAGGAACTAAACAATAAGTACAAATGGAACACCGTAGCCTCACAAATAACATTGCTTCTTACACGCTGCTCTGCCCGACTGATATTTCATATCCCAGAATAAAACACATTCAGTTCTCCAAGGGAAAACGGCACTTAGAGTGCTTGCCTTAATTTTCATACTGACTTCACAGATATATCCAAAGGAAAGAAATTATTTATAAGGTTCATTACAAACTCCTCCACTCTGTGGAACTGATTCTTCACTGCTCCGCAGCTTGCGTTGCCGTTTACACCAAAGCGACGTGCCATCCTACTAACTCGGTTCCCGTTTCCTCCCTCCCTACGTGGGCTGACGGACAGCAGCGGTGGTACCTCTGGACTCGATCGCCTTCACCGACGCCGTTTCTGATTTTTAACAACCTTTTGACTCGCCACGTTCCCTTGGAAGGTGCACAGCCCATTGCTGTGACAGATGTGGCTGGAAGCCTGCATGCAGCAAGGCAGAGGAAAAGGGGCAGCTTCACACCATTTCAGCTTGTACTGACTCAGCACCAAGCACTTTTTGCTCCATTTATTGTGCATAGCACCGAAGTGCAATTTTAAGTAGCGTATTAGCTACGTGGGCCATCGGTTCTCTTGCTTCAAGGCAGAGTTGTCAGGAAAGAAATGCCCACTTTAACAGAATTACAGACAAAATTATGTTCAGTGCCTGAAGGTCTGTTTGTCTCCAAAACAGAAGCAGCAAGTCAGGTGCACAAGTGGAGTTTGACCCTGGCTTGGCCATTCCTCTGTGGCCACAACAGTTATTTCGATCCACGCATGGAGCCATACCAGATTTCTAAGCCCACGCTTTTACTCTAAACACTCGCTGCACCCGTACAGCAGAAAGCAATCGAGAACTAAAATAGGAGCTGCATAATAAATAGCTATCCGAGTGAAATTATTTCAATAAAAGGGTTCATAACAAAGAGCTCTGGGTTGCATGTCATTAGTCATCAACTAAATATGGATTAAAGTAGTGGCAAACTAAAAGATGCCCAGTATGTCATCAAGCAATCTCACAAGATTATTATTATCCTCTCATTACAGTAATTATTTTGATACATAGAATAATTCAATATCTGCACATGCATCACAACCATGGAAGACAAGTGCCTGCCTTTCTTATTTCTCCTCTTTTCTTTTGCTCTACAGGTATCTCTGCTTGTTAATGTATAGATCAAAAAATCCAAAATTATCATGATGCATTTTGTTCGGAAAAGAGTTTGATTTGCAGTATGCCTCTCAGGTGATTTGCCATCTTTAGAAACATAGATTCAGCTACAACATTTTCTAACCACCAAAGCCGTTGTCTCTGGCAGCTCCCCCATCCCCACCACATCAGCAGAGCCCAGGCAACACCAGGAGTTTGGTCAGCAGAGTACCCAGAGCCACAGGAATTGTGGCCAGCAGAGATGGAGAGGGGGAGCAGGGGATGCAGGTGCCTACGGGCTCGGACTGTGTGTTTTCAGCGAAACAACGCGAATGTGCCTTCGTCACTTCTGGTTCGTTATTTTCCATCACAAAAATAGTCCTCTGCCGGTATAAACTGAACGTCCCTTGTGTTCAGTGGAGCTATACTACGGATGCCAGTCAAAGAAACACTTGTCTATATTTAGCCACTGCAAGATGCAAAAGTAGTAGGTAAGGCAGCTAGGAGATTTATACCCAGCCATCTGCAAAGCATCATACAATTTTTATAGCATTGATCCAAGGCTCTGAGTCCCCTTTAGTACCCTTCCCCTGAGCTCGCTAAATTCTTCCAGGCTTTACAGTATTCTTAATTTGTACGCTGCAAAAGCGCAAATGCTTTCCATGAAAGTTGTATCACATGGATTAACATTGCCTAAGATCACTAATGATGAAGTGAAACGTGGCCCCAGACACAGGGGAACAACAGCCTCAAGTCTTTATTTCAAATTCCCATTACAAACCTTCAATTAGTTTCCTGGAATCTTTCTTCTTCCCAACCCTGATGAATAGCAGGAGTTAGCCCACTTACTGAAAAATATGTCATTGTAGCTTATGCAACTCTGCCACCTCTGACGGCAGCGTTAATCGCTGTATGCTGCATGGGAGACAGACCCGATGACAAACTAATTGCTGAAAAGTGAAGCAGCCACACTGGGCTCTGAAACGGTACCCCTTAAATCAAAGGAGTTATGGGGCTAGATCTTGAGATCTAGGGATACCTTTCAGATCCCATTGACCTAAAAGGCATTTGAAGGCACTCTGCACTTTCCAAGAGTAGCTTTACAAAAGCCTGGTGGGTAACAAACAAGTAACTCCCCGCTGCTGGTGTTGTGGCACTTACACAGCAATGCTTTGTTTAAGGAAGAATTAAGCACTAGCCAGAAGTTAAGGGTTGGTACGTAGACCTTAGGACCACGCCTGCGTTATTTTATCTGACTACAGTGTTAATGGGCATAGCTTTAACTGTACAGTGCCAATTCAGTCTAGCTGATGCTCTGGCACCCACATGCTGGGGTCCAAGCAGATGAAAGAAATAAGAATTAGGGTCATGTTCAGCTGAAACCAGGACAGGTTGTCTGATCCGCAGTTGAAAATACACGTTCCAGCTCAAGACTTTGGCCATGTAAAATGGAGGTTCAAGCGACAAAGTGACACTGAAGTCATTAAAAGGCAAGATTTGTCTCTCCAATTTAGACTCATGCATTTGAAAAATGGCCTTGTTTATATTTGGGACTAAAGTAAATCAAGGCGTAAAGATATCCATGGCATTTTGTTGTGTTTCTTTTCCCCAGCCAAATGATATTAAACCTAAAAGTCATATTTATTTACAGGATATGCTTATCTACAATATCTATTTATTATAACAATTACATTAGGGCTTATAGAGCAACAAGTCTAGTGCATTATTAAAGACTACAGGTTGGCAATTTCCGTAAGTAAATACCGTACCAACACATACTGCAGGGACATTCGTTTGGGCTGTCACTAGACTTCGAGGCTAGAAGGAGCCTTATGTATTGGCAGCCTTCACGAAAGCTGAGGAGAGAGGAAGCCTGTAAAACAGACACAAAAGCTCGAGCTCCGACAGCACTGCTGAGCAAGATGCAACATCACAGCTTCCATTAACAAATACCTGCTATTCTGGTTTTTATCTGTCTAAAAATATACACTTGGGGGATTGGGTAGCTAGCAGAAATTGCCTTTGACCATTCAGTCCATACTCTGTCTGAAAAGGCTGTCTGCCTATCTGGGGATACTGATTAATGCTTCTTGAGAGATGAGTATCAGATCATCTCAGAGAGGCTACTAAGAGGCTTTTAAGGACATACTGGAAACATGAAAACCTCACCCAAACCCATCAGCCATAAATAGAGTAAAATCCTATTTTGCAGAGTGCTGGACATTCACAGGCAGAGAGGTCAGGTGCTTACATTTGAAAACCACCAGATGAAGGAGAAAGTATGGCTATGCTTGGAATATGGAGGGGGAAATGGAGCATAGGAGACAAAAGGTAAAAAAGGATTTAAATACTAAAAGCTCATTGAATTTCCTCCAGATTAAATTAAATTTTTGAAAGTATAGTCTAGGCAAGCTCAAGGCTGAACAAAATGCAAAATTCCATTTGCACCAATATCCAGGATTTAGCTCTACCTTGCATAGTACAATTCAGACATGATCCTGGACTACATGCAAGTCACATGAAGCGTGGCTGATTACAGTGTTATTGTATTTCCTTAGCCATTTACTTCTTAAATAAAGCTGTTTGTTATACAGCTTGCCAAATATTTTGCCAAATAGCCTCACATACATTTTGTCTCTCTTCTGTGGGATGCGTACGCCAGAGTTTTTCTTCCACGGTATTCAAAAAAACGTGAAGAGAACAGATTGTGTTTGAAACGCAAAACAAAACCAGATTAAGCTTTGATTTTTTTTTCCTTTAAAATAGGATTTGACCTAAAGGCCACCAGTTTACTGTGAATTGCAACTACATATGGTATTGCATGAGCCATCCAGTAAGAATCCTTACAGCACTGCGTTTGAACCAAGCCCTTTGCTTGCTCTGTTTCAGAGCACCTCCAGGAATCTATAATTTTAATCCCCTAATGTAACTGCCTGTCACATTTTACAAGTAAATTTGATTGATTGCATTTGCTTTGTTTTAATGAGCTCTCAGATGTGATAAAGAGATCTAAAAAGCCTAACCAAACGTTTGTAATTCATTCACAGCACACACACCCCCCCTAGTACCCGCAGAGTTATGTAGGTTTATAAATTTAAAACGCAGAGAAATCAACGTACAGAATTAAGATTCACAACATATGCAGACCTTCACATCTGATCACAGTAAGAGAGAAGCTACAATTACTTTTTCTTGAAATAGACTGGAGGATCAGGATCCATTTCTTCAATACATAGTGACTGCTGTCAGATACTGCCTGCTTGCTATACTCAGGTGAACGTGAGAGAGTTTTCACCATAGTTAGAGCTTTTATCAAGAAAAATACAGACCCGCAGTGGACAAATAGATATAGTATTCCTAAGAGAAGATACCAGTAAAGGATTAAACAATGGGCTTTAGGACAGATCTCTACAGCAGTAGTAAGCACACAGACACGCAAAAAAATCACAAATAAGCCAGTTAATTTATGGCAGCATATGCAACCTTCCCTTCTTTATGCTAATTTAGTCAATACAGAGGCATTTGCACAATCTTTTCAATGATCAGATCATCGGCAAAATGCCTAGGAATAGCCACCTGACATTTATTTCATCAAAAGGCAATGGCTAGAAGTAAAACAAATTATTATGTGACAGATCCTTATGGTGCCAGAATTAAACAAGTATGATTGAATACGTACGGGCATAGAGGGCAACTGCTAGAATGAGATAATTAGGTATTGCGGCACTCTAATCTGGGGAGAGTCCATTTTCCTTCTCCATGGAGGAGCGGTCTCTCTGTTGCTCATCAAATTAATGAATTCCATTAAGTATTTCCAACTGCTGTTGAACTAGTAATGATGAGTCTTATCAAAGATAGCCCGACTTCACCAAGACAGTCAGGATTAGTCAGATGAGCACCAGATAACCTGCTTTTCTGCAATGGCCCCAGAGCAATTTACCAACCCCCTGAGTTCCTGCATCTACTTTGTCTCAAAGTTACAGCCAAAGGACATATGACTCTGTATTTACTAGTCCAAATGCGGGCACTGGCACAGACACAGCTGTGGAGGTGAAAATCAGAAGTCAACCTTTAGGACATCACCCATGCCATGCTCACTCCCTATGTCTCTCCTATCAGCAAGCAAAAGGTAGTTCCCTGCCCAGTGAAAGAAAACAAGCTACCGCACATCTACTGCAGCATAAGCATGTACACAGAACGGCTGCCACTACAGGTTTACCCCACATAACCTGCACATGCACATAAATCCGAAGCCCCTGAGGCCTGGGAAGATACTGCATTAATGCATGGGAGTCTTGCTAGGAGCCTGCAGCAGGGACACGTGCCCCTATCAATTATACATCCCCAGCGCGGAGCAGGCACCAAACGCAGAGGTTCCTCAAGCGTCCGCGCTGAGCATCGGCACGCAGATTTCCTGCCTACAGGGGCAGAAACCCAGAGCCGCATTTTCTACCTGAGCAGTTTTACTTCACCTATGCAAACATGCCCTGCTGCTGTAAAACATAAATGTTTTACTGCATAAATGAGTCAGAGCTCTAGAAAGAGGCAGTCACGCAATATGTCAGAGCCACTTAATCCAGCCAGGCCTGCCTTTACCCTAGGAAACCCTGTTTGCTTTTTAAGTGTCAGAGTTTGGTTTTTTCAAGGTATTTGCATATTTTCTCAAGTTTGACTTGTGTAACCTGAGCTCTTAAGTTAAGCAAACTTTAAGGGACAAACCTCACCAGGATGTATCCGCCTACACAGGCAGCCCTCATTGCCAGCGAGCTGGGACACCCGGCAGTAACGAAGGGATTATGAGTTTAGGGAGAGCTACTTGCATTGTACAGACGAGGAACTGGCACAAGAAAATGATGTAGAGAAAACCAAGGCCCAGAACAAGCCAAAGTCATCACTGATTCAGCTACAGAGCCAAGAACATAAACTTGGCAAGAAGAACCAGATCTATACTAGGAGGAGACCTTCCAAGTCAAATTTCCATTTGCGTTATTAATAAAAAACCTCTTAGCAAACAACTAGAAGAAAAATTGATTCCATCCTCTAGCAGAGTAAAAACTAATCAAGTTACACAAGGTGACATCTCCAAAAGCCAAGCATTTGATTACGAGGATGGGTGTTTAATTAAAAAGGCTGTGTACGGCATCTGTAAAGATGCAGCTCGAGGAAGAAGCTTCTGATTAGATCTTTGTGGTCAAAATAACTTTTGCTGACATTTCTTCCAGGACAAGCAGAAACTGGTTCAGCATGGAAATAATGGAAAAGGACAGTGTGTTTAGTAATCTCTTGACTTGGTTTCCACTTGTAAAGCCTTGGAAATGCCCTCTCATAAACCAAGTTAAGTGAGCAAGTGGGCAGTATCTGGTTTTGCTTGGTTGGTTTTTTAATTCATAGCAACATGGACTGCCTGATAGCAAGGCCTGCAATTATAACAGCCAGATGACCAGGGCTTAAGATGAGATTAACTACTTTCCTGCACTGAGCAAGTGTTCATCTTCCAGTGCTCCTTCTCAAAGTACCGTCCCTGTCTAACAAAGAACTTGCGTATTGTACTGGTCCCACACATATTTACAAAACGGCCACTGTGGTGTTGCACTAGCAGTTGCAAACCCATCCCGGGTGGGTCTTCTGAAACAGTCCGTATACCACAGTGGCACGTCAGAAGCTTGCACTGAGACCTCCCCAGGCAGTATTATGTCAGAAAGCTCAACCAAGCTCATTCAATCCACGTGCGCCGCGGAATAAAAGTTGTCGAAAAGTGACAAACCTTGAAAGCTGTCTCTACCCGTCGTTCCCTTTTCACATTCAATAAAGTTTCTTTCACCTCTGCTGATCGTGACAAAGGCAACAGTTTTACTGTGTCAGTGTAGTAATACCCACAGGTCAGAGGATAGCACGATGGAGGGAGGCAAATACCCACCTAAAAAGCAGCAAGCAATGAAGCCATTAGGAAGCACAGGTTTATGCTGCTGTTATTTCTCACCACCCTGCATCCAGTACTCCTAGAAAAAAAGCACAGTGGTTTTATAAGATAAGCAATAATTATGGCAAAGACATCTTACTGTTTCCAACGTAGAAGGCGGCGAATCAGACCTATTTTATACTCCCACCCACAGCGAGTTCCTTGTCTGAGCGGGGGAAGAGGATAAACTCACCAGGACTGTGAGTTTGCCCCTACTTGTGCACTTGGCAAGTACCTTTGCCGTGGCCTCTGCAGTGCCTTGTCAGTATAAAAGGAGGCAACAAAGAGGGTAAAGCGAAGGACGGGAGGCACCTCACAACAGCCACAGCAGCATCAGGGCAAGGTTGGCTCAGGTCTGCCTGCTGTGAACGGGTATCTGATCCCTCAGGAGAAGAAATCAAAGGCAGCCAAACGTGGCACCAGCCGTATCCCTGTCAGCTATAGAAAGTCAAATGCTTTAATCAGACTTCCCAAAAGATTACTTTTCCATTGGAAAACTACAAACCTTTTGATCAAGAAAAGCAGTGAGAGTCCTAAGGAAAAAGCTAGGAGCTAACTCAGCTATACATCATCCCTGACATCTTGACCTAAATAAGACATCCCCTGTAGAGTTAACGAGGATATTAATTTTACCATGTGCAGAGACACAGAAGCGAGCCTTTTAGAGATCCAGAAATGACTGTCCCCAGGCTAGGCTGATGCTAATGCAGGAAGCATTCTTCATTGACTGGATTATTTCAGATAACACTGAGTTTCTCTGATGATTCTCCCCCTCCCCAAATGATGAGGCTAAAGGCAACATTTCCCCTGGAACTAAACCACTGGAACACTTTTCAATTAGAAATGGGTGTTAATCAGGGTAGCAGAATGCATCCTGCATCCTTATTCACAGGGCAGCTGGATCCTTCAGAGATGGACAAAGCAAGCGGTTTCGGGCTGCCCCTAAGAGCACCGTTTTGTTAACGCTACAAGGCAGCCCTGACGCAGAGAGTTATCCCACCAAGCCATAGGAGACACTCAGCAAGGTCCCAGCTTTACCACACACACTCCTCCGTGATCTCAGGCCAGCACTAGACCTATGAAGTGGAAAGAAAAATCCTGCCTTTGTAAGCAATTTCTGATCTCTCTCACCTTCGGGTCTTGGCTGAGGCAGGAGTTCCTATAGCTATAAGCAAAACCGACTTTCTTGTTGTGTTTTTATTTCAAATAACAAAGAGAAAAGATTTCCTTCAAAACATTCCCGTTCTAAAATATCCTGGGTTTAACACAACGATACTCTTCGGTATTTTAAAAGCGAAGTTTAAACAAAATGACACATTTTGAGAAATGAGTAATGGAAGCAACTTTTGGGAAAAAAATACTTCGAAACGAAATTTCTATTGCACTCTAGCTGAAGCTTTCATGTTCTAAAGCTACTGAAGCAACATACCCCAAAATAATCGTATGGGAAGCATAGCAGCGAACTCCCAGAGCAGTTCCCACTGTCTGCTTCGCAATCTCAATTAAAGGTCTTGCCCCAGGACTTCAGGAGCTGGTACTTAGAGTACTTTCATATAAACAGTTTGGAGGACTGAATGATAAGATTAATGGGCATGTCTTTGTCTAGGAAAATGTAATCTGCAACATTCACTGGAACAAGCAATAACAGCATTTTTGCAGCCATGCAAAGTCAAATGAAATTAGAAAGTAATTGGCTATACTTCAAAATTAGTAATTGTTTGAATGAACACATTATAAATACCATGTACAATCAAAGCCACATGACATTATTTAGCATGAAAAGTAACTACAGAAACATCTTTTAAAGCATTAATATTTTGCAGCAGCCTGACTCAGACTATGAAGCTAATCTTTATAAATTTCTTTCTTTTTTAATACAATGGGGGGGGGGG
>VZTL01045808.1:0-42312 GCA_013400535.1 Scopus umbretta | reverse complement strand
TTTTTCAGTTGATGTATTGATCCCAGCAGAGTTCAGGTAAAACAAGAATGATTCCATTTGCAGATGATAAGTAGCCAGTTAGAGATGAGCTTTTTTTTTGTCTCCGGCAAAGATATCAGTTCCTAGATCATGGCCTGATTCAATATGTAAAGTGGTTCTATGATAGGTCCCTTTAGGCTGGTAGCAAATAATCCATCCCCTGTTACCTAACTCATGATGCTAATTTGGATCATTCCACATTATCAAAGTGCTATTCTTTCAGCTGAATATTCATGGATGCTTTGCTCCATGTTTAATATATTCTAGGGTCAACTGAAAAGGCATAACCTTCTTATCAGAAAACAAATGCATTTCTGTTTCAGAAGGAAGGCTACAGACACTAAAGAGCAGCTCTTACTTTGGCAAGGTATCATACAGTCCACGGAGCTTAGTCTTCAGGCAATGCTCACTGCTGTACAAGAAACCAGACCCAGCGCTCCCCGCCTGGGAAGCCGTAAGGTCAGACGCCAAAGACAGAGCAACCTCCCCAAAGCCAGATCTGAACGCCCGCAGGTTTAGAAAATCCACATCTGGAGCTAAACAATGAGCTCAGATGCTCACGTTTAAGTTCCAGCACACCCTTTGGGTGTCTGCTAAAGACAAAATTTCGTCTGGCCACTTTTGCAAACCAGCAGGCAAAGAGTAACATTCAGCATGTCCAGCATAGGATTGTACCTCAGAACTTACTCAATATCTCATGGAGATGTGACACTGACAGGAAAAAAAAACCACCCAAAACTTTTTGTGAAGACCTAGCAGAGAAATTATTGTGACAAACTGTATCAGGAAAAAAAAAAAAAGTCTTCCCCGGAATATAACTGCATTCTTTGCATTAGGATTTCCAAGCAATGAACCATCGGCTTTGGTAGCTGCGTTAGAAGCAGCAATTGTCTAGTGACAAAAATGATTTAATACAGGGAGCAAATTTCTATGTCTCTGCTGCTAATAACGCACACACAAAATAAGTGGAAGTTATGAGACTAATGTAAATGTGTTGAAGAATCAGTGAATGAAAATTTTGAAAGCTCTTCAGTCCCTCGGTATTGTGAGAACAACACTCCTAAAGCTATTTTGTAGTTACCCTGTAATGCTCTTACACCATCTAAAACAGGAGGTAGGTTGGTTCTTTATAAAGGTTAGCCAAGTAATTTTGCATTTACCAAGGTAAAAACACGCACATGGACAGTTACTGAGTCAGAAGTATGCATATATTGCTGTAGAATAGGTAAAGTTGTATAAAACAACCTAGCTTAACGTGGAGTGAACTTAAGAGCTGAAGTCTCACTGGATGTCATCAAAACTTTAAAGAACAGATTTTCAAAGACGCAGAGAGACTTCAAACATTTTCTACTGAAAGCCAGTGAAGCCAGGGAGAGATAGGGGAAAGAAAAAAAAAAAAAAAATTAAGTTCTTACAGGTACAAATATCTACCAAGGGAAAGCAGAGTACCAAAATGTTACCTGAGGCAAATAAGCCTTTGAAAAATCCCTTTTGTACCTACACGACATGGGTAACTTTAAAGTGAAATAACTCATGAAAACTTTATCCCTCATTTGATGCAGAGGCCTGGTCTTATTGAAGAGAAGAGAATATTTACGAGACAGGCAAGAGGCAGTCTTACATGTAACCCTGCTTTTCATATATGAAAATATGTTTATATATATTTTTTCATATACAAATGAAAGCATTTTTCAAAACATATATGTTTTTCATATATGAAATATGTTTAGCTGTTTAACTCGGCTGCGGGGCCACCCGTCTCAACGCAAAGGGCCCATACGCAGCCAGAGATACTGGAATGCCACAGGAGGTCACAAAAACGGTGCTCAAGGCACAGCAGCTATTATGCAATTCTAAGGCATTTCATTGCATCAGGTTTTCTTCAGCAGCATAGCATTAAATCAGCAAGAAGAGGTTTTCATTTTATTTCTGAGCATGGAAGAACATGGGAGTTATGCTGCACTAATCAACCCCCGACCTACACATGACGGGTTTTTTTTTTTACATGATTTTTAAAGAATCCATTTTGTTTTCCAGAAAATAAGCCCATTTGTGATAGTTAATAGGTATTGTTTTGTCAGCTCTCAAATGTGTGGGAGATTTAACTAGGCAAAATGCCAAGTACTGATGTCTCCAGGCAGAGCCATCTATTTAGCACAGTGATGAAGAACTTACTGATGCTCCTGAACTTTGCTCTTTTTTTTTTTTATTATTATTGTTATATTTGTTGGGGGGTTTTTTGTTTGTTTTTTTTTTTTTTTTTTTTTAAATCGATCTCTCAAGTCTGTCTCTGTGTTCTTCCTCCAAAAACATGACAGAAAACTGAACTCTGTTCACACTGCATAAAACTGGTGTGACAGATTGGTGTAGCAGAATGGTGGAATTGCCATTTGGAGCTGTAAAGTCACATTTATTTTCAGCTGACTCCAACCTTTCCGCAGCTAAGCCTTCCTTCTTCTGTTTTTAATACGCAGTGCTGAGCTTTTATTATCAATAATGCAAAAGGTGCGAGTAAAGCAGAAGCTGGCCAAAAGCTGATTAAGTAAATCTGCAGATTTATTACACCTCTGACACTCACGCATCACCTTTTACAACCATTTCACGGTAATAGGCCAAAATATATTTAAAAATTGTTCTCAAGTATAGTTTAGTGAGAAGATGTACCGACGCTGGACAAAGCAAGCCCTAGATTGAGAGTCATTCGTATCAGCAGAAAAGAGAAAGTGGAGAGGACTAGAGTTTCACTCAAGATCTTTCCAAATCCATTTCTTAAAATGGTGGAAGAACTTGGAGGAGCAGTTTGCAATCAACGTCATCTCCCACAGGTCCTTATCAGCGTTCAACAACTATGCTGTTATAAGAGCAAGAGCTTCCATTCATAAATATCACCACTAAGAGGGATTATTATGAGCATCTAGTTATTAAGACCACATCTTTTCAGCCTGTATAGAGATCAAAATGTCCATTTCAGTTCAGACTGCCCAGGAGCGAAGCTCATTTTTGCAGGGAAAAGGAAAGCACCAGCACAACAGCTCTTGCAGATTAGGTCCCTTCTGGAAATTCATTCTGAAAAGAAGCATATTACCAGAATCTCCTTCAAAATTGTTTTTTGCCGAATTATTCCGGTTTAAATTTGCAAATGAGATTATTTGCTCGGATCCATTCTGAAATAACTCTCTTATTAGATTCACATCCCATCTTGCTCCAGGATAACTTCTTTATAACAAGCTCTTGGAACATTTCTTTAGCAAAAATGCACATGCTTTACATTCAAATATGGTGAATTATATTATTTTCCTACAACACAAGAAAAATCCTCCCCCCATATGGAGAGGATTCAAGATTTGTGGGGATGCACAAGATTGACAGCACTGGATGGCATGTATATAAAGCAGTTTTCAATAACAGCTATGCATATGCAGTAATCCCTGCCCTCTCTTAACTCAGATTCTCCCCTAACAATACTTTTATAAGCCTTCAGAAGTTCTGCATGTCTCATCGGAAGAGAGTTTAAGCCTTCCTTAAGAAAGGGGTGTTTAAGAAAGGGGTGTGCTATTTATTTTCTACAGCAAAGTCATGCTTCCTCTAAGGCCACTGCTTAAATAATGAACACAACTATGCTTGTCAGGCAAGAAGTTTAAAATATTTCAATTAACTATATTACTCTAAAAAATTCTTGTGTGAATCAAGACATTTGTATGCTGGACCGATTCTGCCAGTGGAGCAGATTTCTGCATTCTTCACAATTACAATCAATTATCTGATTGCAATGCCCTTGGCTTGACCATTGTTTTCCTCTGCTTAGCGTTGGACACGGACTGAACTCCTCAGCCCAGTCCTAAGCAGCCCTTCGTTGATTATGTGCATATTATTATTCCTTGTAGCCATGGCATGATGTACCGTCACTGCAGATCCAGGATGATCCCTAGAGACTTGAACAGCCGTCCTAAAACAAGACAATAGCAAAGGTAAAACTGATAAAAAGACAAACTGTGAGAACTCAGCAGGCTCCTGAAGGTGTAGCTGTACATACGCATAGCAAAGCCATTCAGATTTGTATCAGTTACACAGGTTTTAGAGCGGACGTAACCCCTACCTGCCTTAGAAATGGAATAGATAAGTGTCAGGAAGCAGCTTTTCCTGAGAGCAAGTCATTGTACAGATATTTCTCAAAGGATTTACTTCACTTTTTGCTGAAGCAGCAGATAGTGACCACAGTCAAAGCAAGGATATTGGGCTAACTGAAGCACTGCTTTGATCAATATGGTAATTCCTATCTGGCTACTCACTTTACCCAAGGTGAGTGCTAATGGGTCCACACAGCATTTTTTGATATCCTGAACTGACAGATATTGTGGTTCTGCAATTCAGTAATTTTGTCAGGAGTGCCAGTGAAACAAACGCTTTCAAGAACAAACAGCCATCTGCTGTCTGTCAAGAAACACTCTAAGTGTAAAACAGGAATAAAACAAAATAGTTTTTTTTTAAAAAAAATCTGCCTTAAATTAATTTTTATACCTTCTTGCATGATTACCTAAATATGTAGTATAAAGATAAAGAGAACATAAGCATAGTACCAATTGCCCTAAGCATGGCCAGTGAATTTATACTACCCATAGAAAATGGTATACGTATTTGGAAAATGAGTATATGACATTTTTGCACAGCTGATACAGGGCCTGATCCCAAAGAGGAATAATGTAGTACATGTATCTTTATTAAAAATGGTACTGAATTCAGTAATTTTGTATCAAAGTTGTTCATCCATGTTTATGGAATGTTAAGAATATATATATATGAAAGGATACCATACAATTAGTATTGAAGTGCAGTACCGGCTGATCATCTTTTGTACATAAATATACAAATAGGTACATGTATGCATACTTACATGCTATACTGAAGATGCAGCACAGAGTCTTCATACTATACAACATAAAAAGCATATTTGGACACTCTGTTGGAAAACACTGCTCTTAAGGGATGGGAGATAATGGGACATGATGTGGGAATAAGGACTTGGGAAGCCTGTATTGATTTAGCTTCGCTATCTCTGGGAGCTATCCATATAATCTTATTACTGCATTAAGGGCTACATTATTTTTTGCATTGGGATTAAGTCTACATGCATTATGGAAGTCATGCAAGAGACAGAGAAAGTCTACGGTCCATTATAATGTGCTTAGACCTTAATGCTCCAGAAGACTATTAGCTACAGCCACTCATTCTCATTATCAGGGGAACTCGTGACACTGTCTTTGAATCATACCACCCTTCCCTCATCTCCCTCAGGCTCGCCGTTTTCATTTTACAACCCCTTCCATATCATCTTTAGATTTCAATTGCTGAAGCTAACTGGATGGAAAGGAGCCTAAGATCATGCTTTGACATATCAGAGGAAGTTACAATAGAGAAAATAAGTCACATAACAGGGAGGAAAAGAAAAAAAGAAGTTTAAGACTACTATCTTTTCAGCTACTTCAGGAAGCAGAGTTCAGTGGGTAAAGACAGGAACCTCCAAGACAACCATATGAGATCTTATATAGACTACCTTAGAATAGAGTTTAATGCAATAAACATCTTCTCTGGGATCTAAGAGGGAATATGCCATATCATTCCAAATGCCCTTAGTTTTCCTTCTAAATAATAACCTGTACAAATACAGCCTTTTCATTTTTCATCTAGAAAAACTGAATATACAGAAATATGCACTAACTGCAGCACACTGTTCCCCAGTTCCTTCTGAATGGCCACTACATTCCAAACATGGGAATTGAAGTTTAATCAAACTCAACATAAAATATTCCCAGAGTATTATAAGGACCTCCTGGAGGTGTTGGCGGTGCGGGGGGAAGCAGCTTGGAACAGTGCTAATAAAATGCTTTGGGCATAACATCACCTTCATTCTGTCCTTGAAGGTCACTGTCACTTATGAGCACAGCTTCTGTTCCCATTAACTAAATTCTATTCCTCGGGCCAGAGGACTATAGATCATCACCTTGCAGAGCAGACTTCGGCTGGTTTTCTACTTCCTTCAGCCTTTTCATCTCCCAGAGGAATTCTCCCTGGCTACCCCTTGAGAGTGTGCAAATAAGCTCCACAACATGTGGCAGAAACCCCATAATATTCTCTCACCTTCCAAAGAGAAATGTTTCGCTGATGCCAGTTTCCCTCAGCTGAGAAACCTTTGCAAATTACTCTTTCAGTCCTCAGGAAATCTCTGATCCTGGGTATCTCACCACCACATTGCTTATTAAAAGCATCTTCTTGACAAGACAATAGAATACTAATATCTACAATTTTACCTGATTATCTGAAATCTTTGAAATTTCGCTAGGGTAAGAGATTTATCCCGCTTGTAGCATTTTCACAAGGAAGTGGTGACAGACTGGGATAAAACTGTTGCCATAGTTATTTAAAGATTCCCTGAAGAGCTCCTTTTCTATACAGCAAATGAAAACTCAGTGTAGAGACGTGACTGAAAATCCCCAAGAGAGTTTTAAAAGATGCTAAACAAGAGTTAGAGTGGAACCAACCACCCCATTTGCAATCTGTTTTCCCTTTACCAATAGTTAAGGCCAGGGCAGTGATGCTGACTTGGTGGTTTTTCCAGAGAATAGGGTTGCTAACTTTAAGCAAGCAACAGGGCTGATTAATTCATCACATCTAATTCCACTACAGAGTTCTTCAGTTATACACCTATGATACATGGCTGAGAACAGATGCAGGATCAGCAGAGGAAGAGGCTTGGATGCAAAACACAGGCCGAGGGTGTTGTACAGAGGCTTGTACGATTAAGTACAAGTCCATTTTGGGGATTGCTACAAAAAACAAATGGGAAATCATTAACCATGGGCTGAAAGGGCAGTGTCTATTTCAGATAGGATGAAGATGGGTTATGTCTTATGGGCACAAAGAAAAAACATATGGCTTCAGTTTGAAAGGCTCTATTTATTCTAAGGGCCGGGGGGGGAGGATGGGACACAACCAAAACAAACACCAAACATCACAAGAAGACCCAGAGCAAGAATCTTCTTGGACTAGCACAATATAAATCTTGGGGACAATATGCTGTATCAATACTGCCTCGCACAAGGTAGCTGTCCTGGAGGAACGAGCTTGCGTGGCAGCGCTGTAGAAAGCCACAGCACGGGTACACACAGCTAATATCAGCAGCCCACACCGCTGGGGCTTCTCAACCCGCTGCCCTGCCCAGGCAGAGCACAAAAGAGGCACTACATCAAAAGCAAAGGACTATTTTGAGCATGAGAATATTGATCCCTGTTACTGGTACTCCACCAAAGCAGAGCTAGCTTGTCGTCCAGGGGATGACAGACAGCAGAGCCCTCACAGCCTGCTTGCACCTCTTTCCTAGCATCTAAAAACACATTTCTACTTCCAGCTCCTTCTACACCCAGCACAATGTGCTGTGAGAAGGATTGATAGAGTGCCATCTACTGTTACGATTTAAACTTCTCCTACAGTTAAAGGGACCAAACTGAGAAATAAAACTAAAATCAGGAAGAGCCCCAAAGCAAGAATACGCTGGGCTGGGCAAGCTGCTGCAAGAAATTCATGCAACAGGCAGGTCAGCACACAGCTGACTGCATTCTCTATTGAACGCCAGTGCACGTGAGGTAACAGCGGAGTAAAACTATTTTTTGTGGCAGGGACTGAAAAATAGAAATGAGTAAGTGGGGTGCTGGTTTGTGGTAGGAGAAGGGAAGCTCTGGGCAAGGAATCCGTTTCCCAAATCCAGCCTACTTGGGATTTCTTTCAGCATGAAGTTTCCCAGGCCTCACCACCATGGTTGTCCCATCTCATAGACACTTTCCTTGCCCATGTAAAGGACAAAAGCTTGTACCAGGCAGGAGTGGTACAGATGGCCTAAAGTCACAGATACTCTTCTCAAACTCAGAAAGCAGAAGCCAGCCTAGGAACAGGTCTCAGGGCTGCCCAAATCACCAGTCCTTCATTAACCACACAACTCTCTCCACCACTTAACAGCCCCTCTCACTGAGATGGAGAGACAGAGGAATGGGACATGCTTGAACTAGAAAGACCCGTTCTCTAATATATATCACCGCACCAATACATCTCCAAAAGCCTAAACATGTGATGCAGATGTTTGATATGGTTTTCATACCTACAGGGGCAAATTTCCAATGGTTTAAACAGTGCCCTTGTTTCCTAGAAGCGTGCCACGTCAAAAACAACAGCAGAGCACATAACCAGGTATCGTGCAAACAGCCTAAGACAGACCACTTGTACAACAGCTGCTTGTGCCGTTTTGGTGCTTTGAGACTAGACAAAGCTTGAATAATTTCCATCCACTGTCTGGTCCCTCACTTTACCTCCTTTGCTCCCACTTAGGGACAAAACAGAGGAGCGGTTTAGTCATAAACAGTTAAGCACTTAGAGCAATGATGAGCCATATCACCAAAAATGGACATCTTGGCCCAACATGAACTGCTTTCAGCATAAGAGGGGATTAGAAGCCACGCGTGAAGACACTGTTCTCCACCGATTCTTATTAAAGCTGCTTCATGTCTTCCTCAGATGTGCTCCATTTAATCAAGTGAGAGCTAAATGATACTCTGCTGCCAGCATCAATCTGAAAATTATTTGCACAGCAAGATACACAGCTAAGGCTCTGAATACAGGAGGTCACAATCTTCACTGCCGTATCTGTGTGTTGACAAAATGCTTATTTCCTGACATAATTCTGAGGAAAACAGAATTATTTCTCAAGTATGAGAGAATCCATACCAGCAGGCCTTTCAACATCCTCCTTCCACCAGGCGTTACTCTTTCTAGAAGAAGAGAGAAAAAACAGGGTTAAGGTTCCCAGAGCTCCGAGAAGCCTAACTGGGAATTTGGCTTTAATTCTGTATATTGATTTGTGCATTAATATGCCATTAGCTCCACAATATATGATAGTTGAAATCTAGACAATGTTCAAATTTATTGCTGCCGCCTTTTTTTTTAATCTTGTTAAATCACTCTTATTGTTTCTTCTATCTCCAGAGATGCCTAATGAACAACCTTCAAGTCAGTCATTAAGCCTTCCAGTCAGGAAAAATGTTAACTGTGCAAAAAGCACATGGGTTTTTTTTATATCATAGTATTATGAACCTTAATAGCCTTAAACGTTTTTGATCTTCAGGGTCCTTTGCCATTAACTTCAGCTTGGCTTTGAAATGCTCAAGAGTTCTGAAGATCAAGAGGCTGCATCTGTAAGGAAACCATGGGATATTTTCAAGGGAAGGCTGTAAGCGAATGGATCACTTATTCCTAAAGTAGCATTTTGGAAATACAGCTGTCATGACTGACCAGCAGAACACAAGAAAAATATTCAGACTTCAAACCCAAACCAGAAGTTTCAAAAGCTTCACGTATAAAGCAGAGCAGTATTTACATCAGGACTGATTTACACCACCTTGGGATATGCCCCCTGGTATTTTAGGTATGGATTATATGTATTTGTCTGCACATCGCCCTAGACATTGAGTAGGGCACTTAGAATCTATGCTTCCTGCAGGTTCTATTAAATTTATTACCAATTCATCTAACTGCAAATTACTCAGCCTTCAGCAAAGGGAAACAATATTGTTAGGGCCTCTCTTTGATATTAGTCTTTCCTACCTCTACAGCCTCCGGTATGATTTTGGTTGTCTCATATTAAGTAAAACTGTCTTTGCACTAAACGCGCTGAATTTTCTGAAAGGACACCGAGTTTTGCAAGAGGCAGGAAAGGTGTACTGGTTGGATTGGAACTGTCAGCTGAAGACTTTTCTACTCTAGCTCAAGGTTTCAGTTGAATAGCAAAAGCCTTCAATAAATCTTGGCTCAAGAGCTGTTGTACACATCTAGGTACAGCAGCAGTTATTTTGCTGAATTTACAAAACAACATAGGCAAGTGATTCCTGCAGCCTTTTCTGGTAAGTCTTACTACCTTTATCATTTGGTACCTTTAAAAACCAGGACTCTCTTTGCCTCAATTTCCTCATTTAGAGTTGAAGTGCTTTATGGGTGAACTCATGAATGGCCATGAAATTGTCCATTTATTTGGAGAAATGGATCCAAAGAAGGGCACAGAATTAGCAAGCAAGACACCTGTCAAAAACATGCCTGTTCTTCCTCCAGTTTGACAGAGATTTCTGATCATAGCCACAACCTTTTTGATAAACACTACCTGGGAGGTCAAGAAAAACAGCAGTCACGTGTCCATGAACCTCAAGTATTAGCACAGGCAAAGGATTTCTCATTTTATACACCCAAAATATTTTTGATAACCGTGTGCCTTTATCTCCTTTATTAATCTGTGTTATAAAATAACCAGACTCATAAAATGCCAAGGTAAATCCTATACTGCGGCCACCTATAAGAAAGGCATCTTACAAAATGCTGGGAATGTGGCAGTGGTCTATAACCTGCACGAATTCCATACCTGCTTATTTACCCGACTGTAGGTTACAATGCAATCAAACAACCTAGGCCTGAAGTGCAAAGCTCAGTTCCTAAGCTGGTACAAAGTTCCAGACCGCCTCGTTCCAATTCCATTCTTCTCCCAGTTTCCCTGTCACTAAACCCTTAGTCATTTCTTGATTAACAACACGAGATCCATGAGCTCTTATCATCTTACAAGCAATGTCATTTTAATCCCAGCTTTACCCACTAGTTTAATATTCCTCTATTTCACCGAAACTCCCACAGCAGGTCAATGACAGACCAAGATGCAACCCATTCTCCTGCTCCGTGTTTGGGGTTGCATCATGTCTTAACAGCAAAGCCAAAGTCAACACCCTCTCCAAGCACTGCCTCTCTGCCATTAAACAGTCTAATGCATTAATACCTCCCTAAGCATCTCAGTCCAATTCCTGGGATGCCACGGCACTGCCTTTGGAACTGCTCTGCGTAGCACTACAGCAATCTCATTTTCTCACATCACACCCCAAGTGCTGGTCTGAAACTCTCGGTTTCTATATCCTCATTAAACACCTTGGTGGGGTGGGAAGAAGCAGGTCAGCTACCTAAACACAGTTCAACAGCTTCCAGGCTCTTCACAACGCCAAGCGGCTAAAGCCACTCGGACCAAGCAGAGAACTGCGCCGTTTGCTGTTACAGTGACTGAAAGCCTACCGGCATTCCCTTCCTCCTTGTTTTATTCCGCATCCCTCCTCAGTGGGGAACAGCTGCACGCGCGCTTGCTTTCTGGTTTATGCAAAACATTGTAATTAGGCATTAACAGCTATTAGCAAAATTTCACCCTGGTGAGCTGGTGGGCAAAAGTCTTTCCAAATTTTACTTCAGCTCCAATATCCACTTCTCTAAACTGTTTTTCCATATCACTATGTAGTTGAAACAAATTCTAGGCCTCTTGTATCTCATGGACATTTGAAAACAGTCTTGATGAAGCCCATGGCATTGGCACTGAGCTTTGCCTTGTCCCCACCACAAGTTATGAAGACCTATACACAGAAACTTCTTGATTGCCTCTTTATTTACCACGCAGTTTTAATACGAGTGCAACGGCACATAAAACACGGCCCAGTCTGTCTCTGCAGCAGCACAAATTATAATACAAGATACACGATATCAGACAAACCTGCCTTATAATTTTCTACCTCCAACTTTGACCCTAAGTCCTCATGCTACAGTTTCATCAATCCCCAGAGCCAACGTACCCTAAAAATCAAGCCTATTTGGGTGGTTCCGCACACTGTTGTGGTCCCATCTCTCAACAGCAATGTAGACATACCTTACGCAAAACAGATGAGAACAAAGCATTTAAATGACAGCAGATTGGGTGCATGGAAGCAGCAATCAAAAATTTACAGTTACCCCTGCAAAGCGTGTAAAACCTTGATGCATTGGGTAGCCTTTCATTTTCCCCTTTCCGTGCTGAATCTTAAAAATATTTCTACAGATGAACAGGGTCTCCTCACAGTTATTGCAATTTTCAGATAACCTCAGCACAAAAAGTTTTCCTTCAGGTAAAGATGCGTGCCCTTTATTTTTTTATGAACACAGCAATTTCGGCACAGGAAAGCATCAGTTGGCTAACACACAGCAATCCAAGAGTTACAGATGAATGCAGCATTTTGCTGGGGCGGGCTGGTGAGGTTGCATCTATGCACAGGCAATCAGAATAGTGCCAGAAAAGGGCTGCACAAACTATTGATGCATTGCAGATAAAATGTAGATCAGCCGAGCTGTTTTGGCAGCAAGCCTGCTGGAGTGGAGAGCAGGAGTTCTGTCTCTGGGGTGGAAACACATATGTTCCTGCTTCTCCTTGTCCCACACGGCCAAAATTTTTTTTTTTTTAAATACCAAAGACTGGCTTTAGAAGTACCCTACAGCCATTTTACGGGGCTCTGGCTTTTTGGATATTCAATCCAGCTTTCCTTTCGCATTAATGTAAATACTCCTTTAGAAGAGATAATCATTTCATTAGACAACACTCCTGTATAATTATATTAATTGTCCATTTTACCATTTATATAGCAGCTAGTTGTACACTTCAGGAGATGGCAGAAAAGTATCTTTAGCCCTACTGCACACACAGGGAAACCAAGACAAAGGAACACAAGTGACACTGCAGTCCCCTCCAGGGTCCCAGGTCAAAAATAGCCTGAACCTGCTGCCACTGAATTCAGAGGCAAAATTGACGGCTATTCATAGGAAGAAGGTCACAAGAACCAGGTAGGAGAACAGGTAACATGGCTCACACCAGCTTTTCCACATGGTCTCTGGATCACATTGCCTCCCTCGCTGGAGTGAGGCTGCTCAGTAAGAAAGTGAAAACAGATTTAGCTTCTCCAGTGTTGCTGGACTTGAGATGAAGACAACTTCTAGCATCTCTTCAAGCCCTGTGGCTCTAGGGAGTACTGCTGCAGCCCCACAGCACCCAGCATGAGCAAACAGCTTAGCATGAAGCCAGGTTCTACTTACACTTTTATAAGTCAGGCTGAAGCAAGCTTTCCACATTTCTTTGGCTCAGGGTAATTTCGTTCTAAATGCACTTTGCTTTCCTAACATGTAGGCCTGAGTAGAGCTTGAAAATTTAATTTCAAGGGCTTCTCTGCATCATTTCCACCCCAATTTTGCAAACCCCAAAGGATCCAAATATTCAAAATACTGTTACTTCCAAAGGAGAGTGCTGTCCATCAAGACTCTGGATTCAGACCTGAGCATAGTGCAGAGATTTTAGGGCTGCTGAAATGTTTCATATTAGTATTTTACCATTAGCTCTTTTTTTTTTTTTACTTGCCACTTATGCTTCCTTTCTGATTTTTTGCTAATTTTCTTGATCAGAAAAACACATGAAACCTCAGTAGTCCTGCAAGATTTCACCTTTACATCGATGTTCCCTACTGTTCTCCAATTCAGTGAAATTCTGAATCCAGACCCACATCTAGAGGTCAGGTCTGCATTTCATATGTAGCACCACAATGTGCTGAAACAAAACTGATGATCTGAAAATAGACATCCTTTTAATTTGCTGCCAGAAATGTTTTCTCAGAGGAAAAAAAAAAAATCTTATTCTTTCCTCACTTTATACTTGCCTTCCTGCCTCATAAAAGCAAATGAGAAAGACTGAGAATTTGAGAAAAACAGATCTACCATTAAAAAAATATCTCTTCTATTTTGTGTCGCTTGTCAGAGCTATTGTTTCATATGATCTGTACACTCGTAACTAAAGGCACTCAGATTTCAACGATTACTGTGTCTAACTGGAAAGCCTGGCAAATTCCAAATTTGGCAATGTGTGATGGTGGGGAGGGGTTTTGCCTAGTGTGTAAATCTCACATTCTGCAGCACGAGTTAATAATGACAGCAGGAGAAACGTTCACTTGCACTTAACTTTTTTCACTTGTTCAAATGCTGAACTCTGTTTTGCATGCAGAGGATTTATAGCAATTGACCCATCCTGCTGTTACACCCCGAGCTCAACGGTAGCCTGGACTCATTAAAAGCTTCAGAATTCAGCTCCTGCTCCTCCCCATGCTACCATGAATGCTCTGCTCCATGGATTTGATTCTATTTGTGTGATGTTCTAACTCAAGTTCACTTTGAAAATGTAAAAATTGCAAAGTCAACCCTTCCGTCTGCCTTTTCTAGTAGTCTGTGCAATACCTTGTGCCAGATTCCCTTACCTACTGTCATAAAGAAAACTTCAAGCGTTATTTATGTGAATTCCTTGACATCAGCCAGCTTGATACGAAGGTTTCTTGCAGCGTTCAAGCCTAGCATGAGCACACCAGACTGAGATCAGATTTAAGGCAAAAAAAACCTCATGCATCAGCAAAATGAGCTTTCTTTGAAATCACTTTGAACTGGCTGAACATCAGCTTGCTGTAATAGCAATCAATAAAACCCTACCTCCCAATCCTGGCATCCACAGGGTAATAAAATCCTGTAACCAGCAGAGAGCTGTAACAGAACTGTAGATTCATGCTGCTGCAATACATTAAGCCTACATAATAGTGCTAGCCCAGTCTAACACAGCTCCTCTTTAGAAACTCCTTTTTACCCAAAGATTGTCTCTAGCCATGGCATGGAAAACTTACCTCCTAAATGCACGGTTCTGACGAGCTTTTCCACATGAGGGTATTTTAGTTGCCAAGCCTTCAGATGCTCCTGCTACACCAGACGACCAACTAATATCTGCTCTGCCTGGCACTGGGCACTCTAGGGCACCAAAGACTCAATTCTCATCACAATAAGGCCTTTTTCACTGCTGAACTGCTGAGCAAGGACCCTTGTGTCAACAGAAACAATCATTCTCCCAAAGAAGGGCCAGGCTAAACAGGTCAGAGAATTACAGGTGGGATGGGAGGGAGGAGTGGAAGATGATGAGGCCCATTTCACAGATAAAGAAAGTATAGAGAGATCAAAGCCTACAGCCATAAAGCTGCTTTGGCTCTGAACTGCCACTGATCTCTTGAGTTTGAAAGCCAAAGAGTTCACGCCAAAAAATACAAAATTCTACAGGCACCACAATCTCACTGAAAAACATGGAAGACAGAAGCCTCTCAGCGACAGTTTCATAAATCTGGATTTAAGTTGCTCAGGGTCACAAAGGAAGTTTCTAGCAGAGCTGATACCTGATGCTTAACGCCAGTGCTGCCTGTTTTAGGGATTTCATGTACTCCAAGCATTTGCTTTGTAGCCTAATATCCTGATCCCCGACAATGCCTGGGAAAAAAGGAATAAAAGTCTAGCCCTCATTACTGGCCTTGAGTTCTGTGCAAAGACTCAAGTCATCTGATGTACTAAGGCACATTAGGGAACTTTGGCATTTATCCCTGGAGAACAGTGACATACAGTATCCATTTTCTAGCAGTGTTCATGAGGACTTAGAGGAACAAAGGCGGTATGGTAGGAGTTAAATCAATTTTTCAGAAGGCCTTATTAGTTCTCACGTGTCCCTGTCCTCCTCTCCATGTCTCTACAGGCTTGTTATCTCCTCTCTGTGCCTGCCTTTCAGCCATTTTGTACCATAGCCAACGACACGCACGTGGCCAAGGAGCCATTTCAGCTGAGGGGAGATGCCGCCCCTCACGAGGGCTGCGGGTGCTCGGCCTCCTGCCTGCTCCACCAACGCTCTCCCCACACCGCAGCAGCAGTCTTTCATACCTTTCATGCTGAATTTCGTGCCCTGCGAACGGGGAACACAGCGAACGGAATGGCAAGAAACAGCGCTGGCAGCAGCTAGCTTATTTCCAGTGCCAGAGGAGTTCTTCAAACGTGTACGCGAGCCCGTATTTATTCTCCTGGCTACCCAATTAACCTCCTGCCCCTAGAGGTGAATGAGCAGAGCGAAGAGCAGCGCGGCTCCTGAGTGAACTCCAGGGCTGAGGGCTCGTTTGTGACAAGGAGCGGGTGAAAAAAGGGGCAAGGGGTAGACACCTTCGTGTCTCATCCAGTATTCGCCCGCCAGTGCAGAAACTCAGCGTATACAAGACAGCTGCAGTCTACCGCTGGTATTAATCAGTATTAGATTTCTACTCCCCTGCAGCAGCAGAGAAAGCTGAGAGGACATTGATTATAATAGACAGATACATCCATTTTTGAGGATGGCCCAGGAACAGGTTTATTGGCTATAAGCTATTGAAATCCAGCACTGGTTCCTTGGAGGAGGCAGTTCTTACTTTGCACCAGCTGAGGGTTTTCCCCAAAGAGACATATTGGTTGGGAGCAGCTGGGATATACCTGTGCCTATTAACGCTGCTGGAAATAAGTCTTTAAAAGAGGCCTAGTCAATAACATTGGGTTTTGGTTTGATTCAGACTCTTCCTTATCAGTGATTGAATACACAATACAGAATAAACCCCAGACTTTTGTATTAGTAAATACACTACTTTCAGCTCTGACAGAAAGAACAGTTTTCCTCTTAAGATTCTCCCCCAACCCGCTCTTCAGAAAAAATTGGTGTTTTGGTCACTTTCCCAAATTACAGAATTTCTGTAATCTGGTTTTAGACTTTCTTACAAATGATTTCTGGTTCTCCAGATCACTTTAGAAGATCACATCTGCAGCTGAGAATCTGATTTTGAATTATACATCTCAGGTTATTTCATCAGCTTCTTTTACAGAACTAACAGATTCTGGCCCAGATCCTGGCAAAGGTGTGAGGAGACCAAAGCAGTTTTAGAAAAAGATATTCTGCTACCTCACGTCCTTCCAGGTCCTTCAGGGAAAGTGGGGCCTGTGAAAATCTGACTGCAGGATTTTTTCCACCATCATTTTGTAGGGCAAAGTGTCTCCTCTTCCTCATCTTTCTGCTCTGTGGCAGTTGTATCAAAAGAAGCTTCTGCACAATCAAACAAAAGCAAGAAGTCCTGCAGGGCTGTGTCAGAATCGCCGATATCCAGTGTTGTCACTCTACCCCTTTGCAAGGCATCTCATTGCAAAGTCAGAGGCCAAAGCACAAGATCTGGTATTCATAACCTTAACAAAATAAGACACAACGCATACGAACAGAACAACGTATTGACCGTTGCTAGCAGCCAGTGAAGCTACCCAAACCCACTGAGCTCAGCGCCACATTCTCTACCTACTACCTTGAGGCAACCAATTCTCCCAACATGTACGTAAGCACTTAGTTCTCTGGTCACACAACCAACGACGTGGGGGTTTTTTTCATTTTTAAAGGGCCTTGATAAACTGTACGCGGTAAGCTGCTAAACACCTGCACGGTTAGGGAGACAAGCCGCGAGGTCCCTGTTCAACATTGCGCATAGCTAAAACGTTTTGCCCAAAGAAGTATCTGCTACCAAGTCCAAGGTAAACTTTCTTGGTAGAGAAAATATTCTGTGTGCTAGTGAGAAAAATCGTTTTAAGGGGAGTTGCTTAGGTACCCAAAATACAATACCAAAAGGAAAATGGAGAACAAGTTACAGCACAGCAATCTGACCACGCTACTTAAAATATAGAGCATTCAGTTTTGCATTCAGGATAACAACCATGAGAAATACAACCACCTAAATTGCCTTAGTTCTGATTTAGACCGATTCCTTTTCACAAAGTACACTGATATAATCCTAGTGGTAAATGCAGTGAAGATGGTCCTGCAGCACGGCCTACAAAATATCTATTAATGCAGCCTAAAGTGTGCCCCAAGGAGACAAAACTAGCGTTACCCTGCATGGTGCTGAGCTGAAACCGTTCAGAACGAAAGATTACATCGAAGCAGTGGGGTCCACTGTGGGAAACCCACCCGTTGTCTGGCCTATAGCCACCCTGCCCACTGGTTCTGCCTTGTGGAAACACAGTTGTTCTCACCTATCACACAAGGGGCATAATGAATATTCACAGCATACTCTCAGACCGCTGGTGAAGAGGTATTATTGCTGTATCATAATCAGTTCTGCAATTCCCTGGAGCAAAGATGGAATTTCAGATCATGCCAATAAGCAACCTTATAAAGCTTTGTCCAGCCCTATTAGGGAATGGCGCATTTCCTTCAGCACGGCCTCTCTGTTTTAACAGCTTGAAATCAGACACTTGACATTCAGCTTGGCTTACCCGTACCACTGTGCTGAAAGATGATGGATTCAGATCACATTTAAATTGCTGCAGCTCAGTGTATGACTCCCAGTTTCTACAGTAGGAGTGAGAAGAATCAACCCCACAGATACAGCTAATTATAAGACTAAATAAGTGAATTTCATGATAAAGTCTGAGCAAGCCTCTCTGTTTTGCTGTTCATAATGTACAGATAAGAATTCCTGTCACAAGAACCAAGAGGAAAAATTCCTCTGGGAAAATACATCACACCGTCCCCACATATCACTCCAGTCTTCGAGCCTGTGATGACGACTCAGAGGTATCTCCACTTCTTGTTAACTAGAAGATCAGGCAACATTTGAGAAAAAACATAGGAGCTATCGGATAGATATTCAGCTGACACAAAGCGGCGTTGCTCTGTACGTCAGCGGACCAATTACACCAGTTGTGGGTTACCTCCTGGCATCAAGACAACCACTTCCACAGTGCAGGAGGCCACCAAACGACACTAAGAAGTGTCAGGTAGCAAATCTTCTTTCTAACAAAGGAGATGATATGCTAACCTGCTAGACATGCCCACGTTGAAACCGTCCTCCACACAAAAGGGATTTGAAGTCGCAGATACTGTATGCTCACAGGGGCACAGCTGTTCCCTTTCACAGCTTCACCCTCCTGTGCATAGATTAACCTGCTCTTGCTCTCCTGACAGACAAGCAGCCCCGCAGGCAGGCAGCCAGCTCAGGATAGCAGTTACACAGATACCTTTCCAGTATTGCAAAAATACCTCTTGCTGAACCAAACAGGGCATGGTGCAGAAATGTTGCCAGTTTGGCCGACTTGCACACATGACGTGACCCAGGCCCTTCTAATGCTGATGTTCCTACCTCAGATGCCTTTGAAAACTCAATAGATTAACAGAAACAAGTCAGCTCTAGCTGGTGACCTCCCCCTGTCACTGCCTGCTTCATAAGATTGAACGATGAGCTGTCCAGAGGCAAAGTGAGAGGTGAGGAAGAAGAGGTGGCAGCTGCCTCTTGAGTCGCCCCAGAAACGCTCCTGGTTGCTCTGATCAGGCCTTGAGTCAAGCAGCTCTGCTTGGAAGTCCTCTGCTCAGCAGAGACCAGTGAGTCAGAAGCGTAGGCTGTGCTGCGTTAGCAAACCGAGCTCCGAGGAGAATAACAATGGGCTTTCACTCGTCCTCCTGTACCTAATTACAGCACCAAAGTGAAACCCACTGTGCCTGCATCCCTGCCCTTCTCCCGGTACCCCTCAGGCCAGACACCTGCTTAGCGCTGTTCTGCGCAAGACGCCACCTGCAGAATTATTGCATTACTGTTTTTAGACAACTGATACGCATCCCTCCAGGACCAGAACACTCCTAACAAGTGAACGTCTCAAAAACCCCTCCAGGGGTTAGCTGTAGCAGTGAGAGTAAATAAACTCTATAGACAGGGAGAGAGACAGTGCCTTACACCACAGGGTCCCCAAGAACAGCGTTGAGTTGCAGTTCACAGCAGCCAGGGAAGGAGGAGGCACTTAGGTTCCAGCTGCAGACAGGCAGCGGGAAGGCTGGAAGAGTCTTTTTCCCCATTTCACCTCTCTGCATCTGGTCTGCTCATGAGCCAGCACTCTGCAGTAACATCCGCAGGGGTAAAGCCAGCTCTGAAGATACTGAGGAACAAATGGAAACCTAGTGAGGCTGGACTTAACACTGGGCCCTTGAAGAGACTACAGCTTACCCTGCTGCCTCTAGGCAACCAGTAACCAAAGTAATTACATCAAAGCAGCGAGGCTAAGCACTGCTATCCATTTTTCAGCCTTTTCTGTCCACACAAAGAAGAACATTCGGGGAAAAGGCTGGTGCTTTAAGGCTGACCCAAGGTATGACTAAAAGGAAGTCAGGTCAAACAAATTAGGACAGTACTCCTCCCCTATCTTATTTCCTTCTTTGGAAATTAAGGGGCGATTAAAGCCTTAAATAGCTTTTTATTAATCCCAGGGGGATAGGAGGGGCTGCTGAAATCATTGGGCCCCAGTGCAAGTAAGCTAATTTATGGCAGCTGAGGTTCTGGCCCTTAGGTATTGCAGTTCCTAAAACACTCAAAACAGATAAGCCATCTGTATTGTAACTTGTCTGCAAAATTACAAACCTGTGTCCCCTGCAAAATGAAATGAATCCAGTGAGATCAATCAGCAGAACATTTTCTGTCAAGCCAGTAACACCTTCTGAGGCAGTGTATCTGGCTGCGGCCACCTTTGAATACATTACCAACCTGGATCTTAAATGCAGCGTTTGCCTTTCTGTCCATTTCATGAAAGGCACCGTATATTTTGGAAGCTAGTCAAAAGCGATTTTGACAGCTCTAGAAAGTAATGCCTTCCAGATGGAGGCATGCCTTCCCCGTTATAAATAGAGCAGCCTCACCAGGGTGGGCAACGCACAGCCCAGGGGCCTGCTGAAGAGAAGTTTTTCTTAACTATCGTCTTGCCTGCCATCATACCCAAGATACCACGATTTTATTAAGGAAAACGAACGTGCTGGAGCCCCAGAGAGAGGGAAGGGGAACAGAGTGACAGAGGCGGCAGCTCACCTGCCAGCTCCCGAGAAGCTCTGCCGGGCCCGGCTCCGGCAAACCCTGAGCTGCTCAACGCCTCACAACACCTACCGTGAGGCTTCCGACACCTGCGCTGGCGGCGGGGTCTGCCGNACCATCTACTTTTCCAGTGGGGTATCACCGGGACCCCCTGAGGAGAGGCCGGGGCCAGCCTGTGCCGGTTGCTGCCGGTTCCACGCCGGCCCCGCTGCAGGCCGCGGCTGAGCCCGCCGGCGACGCCTGTGCGAGAGCGGGTTGCCGGCGGGGGCCAGGGCTGCCCGGAGGCGCGAGGGAAAATGTGAGGGAAAACGCACGAGGAACAGCCCTGTGAAGAGCAGGGGGAGAGACGGGGCTGCTCCAGGCACCGGCCTGCCCTCGGCAGCACTGCAGCCGCCGGGGAGGACCTGTTGTGCCCATGGCGGCGATCGGTCAGTGACCCTCCTGTCTTGATCTCCATCGACGAGTGTTTTCCTCTTACTTCCTCCCCTCGTGCTGCTGCGGCTGCGCAGTCCTCGGCGGTGAGCGTAGGACTGCGTTGAGCCTTCATCTCACCCCTTGCCTTCCTCTTTGTTCACCGTTTGCTGGCTGGCGCTAGTTAAGATCTCTGGGAAAATCTTTCACGTGATTATTGGACTGCAAAACCCTTTGGACAAGAACGTTGCGGCAGAGTTGATAGGTTTAATGTCCCTGTCATTTCTAAAACAAATTTAAAAGCACATTAATCCTCTTGTATCATGGATTTTTTGCAAGCTGCCAGCTCCAATACCTTGTTTATATGAGGCATTTGCTAATTTATCCCAGATATAAACAAACCCATTGAATTTAGTAGGTGGTGGAATGCACATCAATCTGTTTTACTGGTGTTATTAAAAAATAACTTAGGCATTTCAGGATCACAGGAATTGGATAAATTATCTCTATTTCCTGATATTTTTAGAATCAACATTGAACATATAAATGAAGGACTCTTAATGTATTTATTTCTAGTAAGGGTTTCATCTAATGGTCTTAAAAACAATTACAAGGCAATTACATCATCAGCTGCACTGGATTTTTGGATCCTGTGGCAGGGGTGGCTCATCCCATCTCACCCCGTACTCCCAGGTCTCAGGCACTGCAGGTCCTGTCATGATCTTCAATTAAAGATTGAAATAAACCCTGAAATATGAGATTTACTATTCTTTCCAAAGCATTTATCAAACCTCACTACAGTAGTCTAGATATTCATTTCATTTCCTCTGATGCAGCACATCCCTGCTTTGAATCTATCTCTCCAGATCCCATCAAGTTTTCATACACTCCTCTACTTCTGAGAATAATTTCTGAGGGCAAATGTATTGCTTTTGAAATGCGCAACTATGCACCAGTGACACATACCTTTAAAGCATCTGTTCCTGGTGAAGCTGATCCTGGAGTCCTGACAGAAGGATTTTAATCTCCTCCCAACACTTCTTAAAATACTTAATTTGAACGTCAGTGCTGGCAAAGAGTTCTTTTAAAAATTGCAAGCCATTTTGGTCTCTGATAGGGCTCAAATTTTTGAAAATCTAGCCCTAGTGAAGAAAGTTGGAAAACCAATTTGGCTTTTTGTGCATGATCTGACTCTTACTGAAGCATTTAACACCTTGGTGAAACCAAGCCCTGGCCCGTGGTGGAGAAGTTAACAGATCCCTGCTGTGGATGCAGGAAACGTCTGTCACATGAAGTCAAGGTGTTCTCCTCTTGATGGTATTCTTTTTTGCCTGTATATTTTTCTTAGGCTTTATATTTAGTCTCCGGCTGCTTCATGCCTGACTTGCTCTGATATTTATAGACACTCTCACACAGATAATCTGTGAGAGGGAAAAACAAAGGAAGATGTTAAAAAAAAAAAAAAAAGGTTCCATTTAACAGTGCCCTTCAAATCCTTGAATCCTACCCAGAATAAAAGAAGGGAGGAACAAATAAGATGAATGCATTAGGTCATGGCTGGGGATAGATACCACCCAGTCTTTTATAACAAAATGTTACAATAAAAGTATAACATTGGGAAATAATTTCCCTTAAGGTTGATGCATTCAACTGCTTCAATAAGCAATTGAGTCTAGGTGGGTGAAGTTTTATGGCTCTAATAAGAAAGGCTAGTTTTTTGGCACTGCTAAGCACTGGAGACTTATATTAGCTTTTTATAAAGAACATAAGCATTGTCAAAATCCGTGCACCAAATTCTACACACAAAAAAAGCCTTCGCTATATGTGCTTTAAAATGGCCCGTTTATGGGATTTTGTTTACATTTTGGTTATTCTTTCAGGTTAGGTGTAACAAAAGAATCTGCAGACCTTCTAAGAAAACCTAATGTCATATATTTTTCTTGGTCTCTTTTCTGTATTTCTATTCCTTCTATCCTCAAAATTCCTCATATAGCCATGGGACCCCCAATCAGATCAGGATCCCACTAGGACGGAGTCAGTTGTGCGGATACCTCATTGGGTACGCGTCCAACCCCGTGTGATTAGAGAAGCAGCCTGCAGAAAAGAGGACGATAGCAACTACCAGCTACTAAGGGGAAGAGCTGAAGATGGTCCTACTACAGTGATTTTGGTCAGTGTATAGGGATTTCTCAAAGAAAGCATTCATACAAATCTGCATAACGCCACCGACTTCAGAGAGCCCAGTTCTGAACAGAAGGGAAAAACCAGCAGTTCCTGAACTGGTATAAATTGCTGTGCTGCTGATTTCAGTGCTGCTGGATTTCCAACAGCTGCACGTAGCATAAATCAGTGACTCTCAGTAGAGCTTCCCCAATCTGTGGCTGCTGAGCATCAGTCCCTCAATGCCCAATTTCTTCCCTCAGAGTATGACACTGTTCAAGATAGATGTTAGGATACAGGAGTTACCAGCGTGAGCATGTCGAGGAGTGCACTGGGGAAATTGCCTGTAAGGGCCAGGAGAAAAGTCAGTTATCAGTCATTTCTCGTCTCTTTTGCAGGCGTTAATAATGCTAACAGGGTTGATGGCTTTCTGCCTGTCCACTAGCAGCTAAGTGGAGAGGTATCAAAGAAAAATCTAGGTCACAAATAACCTTTACTTATGCCTTTTCTTTAGCACCGTTTGAACAAGCCATACAGGTATGCTCCATTATCCAGGGAACTATGCCTGTGAAAAATACAGTTCTTGTAAGGTCTCTGGAATATCAGCTTTACAACTTCTTTACAGAATGAGGACACCTGATTCTTCTTACTTTCTTTTCTGGTTAAAAGAACACCAATTTTGATTAAGCCTGCACAAGCTGGGACAGTATTAGTTTCCAGGAAAACAGATGAGGATTCGGAATTCTAGTAGTTTCTTGAGAACAATTCAAGTGCAGCACAAATATCACTCAATCTTTCAAGTGTTGAGTAACGCTGGTTGTTTTATCTGACTTCAGTGGATATGCAGTCGCTGTAAGAATAAAGAGCCGGAATACGCATTTCTGCCTTAGTAGGACTTTGAAAACTTCTAGTGGTTTTCAATCACTTGTATTTTGTCAGCAATTATGTTTCCAGATCCAGTCAAAATTATTTGGCAGGTACCTGGCATATTAGCACAATTATACATTTAACGTGCATACACAAAATCTCAGTTAAAAAAGTAGCAGAATTTCTAGCTCTAAATCTTCCAGATTCACAGAATTCAGTCTTGAGGATGGACTCCACTATTGAGCAAAAGAAAAAAAAATAAATCAGTCATAAAGCAACAGTTTCAATTTTATTCCTTTTAAAATTTCAGGCTGAACACAATTACTCATGTTAGACAGCATTAAACTAGTGTCTTTAAGATTTGTTTTTGTTATAGTTATTTTCAAGTTATGTCGATAATTTTCTGACAAATATGTGGTCTTCTGTGTCCATGTAAAAGTTACATAGCAAAAAAAGAAAGACAAGATTTATTCGTATCTGTGCCACCAATTTTCTCTGCAGCACTCCATGGCATCTATTAAAAGTATTTATCATGTTAGTGTACTCTAGCAGCCTCAAAACTTGTAGTAAATAGGGCGTTTAGGACCAGCATCGGCAAGTGCTGGAGTGGTTTTGCAGAGAGTGGTACCGAGGAAACATTCCGCCTGCTCCGCGGGCACAGCCCCACTGACTCCTGACACCGCCCCAACGCCTGGGAGCTCTGGGGCTGGCCCGTGGCCCAGCCGTGCAAGCACACCACTGCGACGGGCGTGAACTGGGCACAGCTCCAGTGAAACGCAGGGGTTTACTTCAGTGACAAATGTGATACCCCGGGGCAAGGAAGAAGCCACAGACCGTCTTATACAGACGAAAGTCTGTGGAACTCGAGTGCCTCCCATGGCTGCTGCCATCTTGCCGCTGCAAACACACCAGCTCGGGCTTTACGCTTTAGCTAAAAGCACGGTCTGGTCCTGCTTGTTTCAGGTTTGCAGCAGTCCGTTTGCTGCCTTCACCCTCCTTTTCTGCCATTCTGCATGCATGCTGCTGACTTTTGCCTTATTAGATCACTCTATATTCAGGCTTGCAGCGTCCTACCTCAGTAAATGTCTACGAATCACATTTTGCTTTCACAACTAGAGCTATATTTAGCAACAGACCCAGGGTTTTCCTTCATCTTGTAGTTCAAAAGGTTTCTTTTTCCTTCCTGTAAATTGTGTCCTGGGTCTGAAGATTTAGCAGGCCCGAGTCATCCATAACACACTTATCACATTGCTGCGCGCTCAGCAAAGACGCTCAGGGTCCAGCCCGTGCAGAGCTTTGGTGATAACTCTTCAAGAAGCAGAATATTGGTGCCTGAGTTGGCATCCGCTGGAAAACAATTGCAAAATTCCTTGTGACTTCACCGGGGTACAAAAATGAATCCTTCACTCATGTTGCTTGTTCAGCACCATTTTTTTTTGGTTTTCTCCTGTTAATCTAATGGCCTTTGTTGTTAATCTCTTGTTGCAGAGGCAGGAAAAACTCACATATTTAGAACTATAATTTTTGGCATTTCTTTTGAGAGCTAACTCCCAGACGCATCATTTGCCTCCATCACTACATACAATTTTTTTCTGCTCCTCACTGTTCCTTTCAAGGGCTTTTATTTCCCCTGCACCAGACACGGATCAATGTAGTGGCAGCTACTGTCTGGTTACAGGAAAATCTGATATTGAAAGCCCCGAACTGACTTCTAAAAAACACACTGTGCTTTCTCTTCTGTTTCTTGCCCACCAGCACTCAGCCTCCCACTCCAGACAATAACCCCGCTCTGGTTTTCTCCTCCTGCAAGAGTTCGTACCCTACTGGTTGTGTAGCAGCAAGGTAGCTTGTGGGTTTGTTTCGCTATAGCTGAAGTGGTCAAGCATGTGATTTTTACACGTGCAGCACTACCCTGAAGTTTAGTTAAGCTGGGAGAGCACTACATACTAGTATACCTCATCTTTACATAGATACTGATCGTTTGGGGGGAAGAGCAATGATTCTGCTACACTAAATTGAGGTTGTTCCCCCCTAATTGCCTTCCTCTGTGAAGTTTGCTCCACTGACCTCCCCAGCTCCCCCTCCTGCTCAGTCAGAAACCGCTTCCTTTGCAAAACAAGGAGATAGCTTCTATGGCAAGGTTTATCATTTAAAAAAACTCATTTCATTGCTTCTTTGATTGAAAATACAGTTGCATTTCTATTAGCCCTTCCATCTGTCAAAGGCCATTAGCTAGAAATCTCATCATAATACTTTGCATAGTCCATGAAACGAATTTCTTTTTATGGTCCCACAGCCTGAACATTTCTATTGTAGTTATGCAAGACAAAGAAAAACCATTTTTAATAATCTCTTTCCTATCTCACTGCAATGGAATGCCATTCTGCTACATCCATTCCTTTTGCCTCCTGAACACTCCCAGTTTACGTGAGCTATAAGTGAATTTTGCAGTCAGGTCTCTGTTCAGACTTCAGGGCTTTGCTGCTGCTGGAACAGTAGTAGAGAGCAGACTCCAACCAGCAAGTCCCACACAGCTTGTGGTTTGGATGACCTACCAGCTCCTTCACAAGAGTACGGACTGTACTGCCCTGGTCCTTAGGTCCTAGAGGATTTGCCTCACCTGTCGATACCCCAAATTCTCAGGAATAAGATGGCTTGGATGACCAATTCTGGCATTCCCTCAAAGCTAGATTTCTAGAAAATGCCGAGCACTGCTCCTAAAAGCCTTGCGAGTTATATTTTTAACCGAGAAGCTCATTGAACACACTTATTTCTGCTGATTCCTAAGGTTGTGTCTCATCTAGACACATCAGAAGACTACTGGGCCCCTTAAATATGACTCCAGCCCCCATATAGCCAGGGCTTTTTTGGAAATGGTAATTCCTAAGCCACTGAGAAAGAATTTTAAATGGTTACACCAAACTATCAACTGATAGAAAATGTAGGGGTAAAGTCTCTGAAGGAAAATCCTTATTAGGCTGTTTAAAAAAGTGTCCTGGTTTCAGCTGTTTACACCAGTCAAGGACTTTTCAGCTTCCCATGCTCTGCCAGGTGCACAAGGAGCTGGGAGGGAATGCAGGCAGGACAGCTGATCCCAATTAGCCATCAGGGCCATTCCATACCACCTGATGGCAAGCTCAGTATATAAACTGGGGGAGTTGGCCAGGGGAGGGAGTGGTTGCTGCTTGGGGGCAGGCTGGGTATTGGGTGGTGAGCAATTGCATTGTGTAGCACTTGTTTGGTATATTCTGTTGTTATTATTGTTATTTTCTCTTTCTCTGCTGTCCTATTGAACTGCCTTTATCTCAACCCATGGGTTTTAGGGTTTGGTTGGTTTTTTTCCCCTCCCTGATTTTCTCCCTCATTCCACTGGGGTAGGGGGAGGGTGAGCGAGCCTGAGCGGCTGTGTGGTGCTTGGTTGCCAATCAGGGTTAAACCACAACAAAAAGAAAAGTTAGTAGTACTTCCTGCCTTTGTTTACAGTCTTGTTTATTTTACTGTAATTTTCTTGAGCACTAATCACTTTTAATCAGATCTCCAGACTGAAGCACTCCAGGAGTTTAACTTGGAAGCCGAGGTTATCTTAAACCATATGCACAATTCTGTGGCTGCTTCAGCCTTATTCAGTGACTACTCCAGTGGCTCGCATCAGATGCTGTACACACAGCTGGTTTGTCAAAGGCCATCTTGCCAGACCCTGTAAAAGTGTTTCCAGCTCTGAGGATCGGTATGCGTTTTACACTTGAGATACCTCGGGCATCGGGTTGTTACATTTGATTATAACATGCAAATAAATACATAATGAGGCAGGACATGAGGATTTTGCTCTGGTTGAACTGGTTCTTTAAGATGAGAAAGCAGAGAGATCACCCTTGCTGTGCTTTTAGCAGGTGTGCAGTCATCTATGTACTTTTCTCTTTGGTAGCTGAAACCCCACAGAAGATGAGGTACAGGGTACAAAAGCTTCCCCGATACATATTCTGCCCTTGGGTTTCTGCATCAGCTGGGTGGGGGCACTGAGCGTTTTCATAGAGAATCTGAAATAGTATATTGTTATTAAGGACTCCAGAGCTTTTGAGGAAGACTAAGACATCAGGATCTGTGTGTTTACACAAGAACCACAGTTCTTGCAATTCATATATTTCACGGAAGAATTCTGTCTGTCAGGTGCCTGATCAGCTTTAAGAGCTTGGCTTCACATAGCAGAAGACCACAAACAGTCACCAGGCGTCAAGAATGGTTTTTCCAGTAGTGAGAGCTTTTCTGAAGACTTCAGTACATGTTGAATTCCATACATCATAAGATTTCTTCAGGAACAATCTGCACAAGTATGACAAAGACAATATCCAAGGCCAGTCGCGTTCCAGTTTATTTTCCAGCTTTCAGGTGCTCATTGTTTCCGCATGTGCTTTTATGTAAGTATTTGGGGTTGTATGCTTGCAAGCAGGCTTTGATGGCTTTTGGTGTTATTACTGCCCTGTTCTGAGGATATTACAGTGGCCAGAGAACAAAGTAGATAGTCTGTTACAGATATGGACCATGCCAATCCCCAGATCCCCATCCAGAAGTTTTAACAAACCACTCCCATATGGTTTAAATCACAACTGAGTTCACATCGCCTCCAATTAGACTGACAGGTAGGAGGAATTGAAGGAAGACATCGAAATAGGGTCCAACCCCACCCAAATATTGCAGCTTAGAATCCTCTGGTTCTTATTGTCATCTCCAGAAGCTGTAATAATGTCCAGATGAGCAATCTGTTTCAATTCTTCTTTATCTGCACAGTGTATGTTAAATTCTACATTGTCTTGCTGACACCTCTGGATGACAGCAACATAAACTCCCTTGAACATGCCTGACGTTTTCCAGCAGATTTGCTAATTAGCAAGAGGCAAGGCTATTTGCCATGCAGGGTTTATTTCTGTTGTTTCATTATTGACGTGTTATCTGCTTGCCATGCTGAAGCATCTTTCAGAACTGCAATTAAAATACATGAGTTGACTTGCCCTTCTTTCTCTTTCCTAGAAGAATTATCCTGCTGTCTAGTGTTTTCCTGATGCTTGTACATGCCACTCACAGTCCTTGCAGAAGGGAAGATCAAATCCATCCAGAAACAAAACAAATCCATATTGCATTCTGGCAGTATGGATCTATTCCATCAAATACTTACTTCTATGTCAACACTCAAGCCCACATGAGACCCTGCTTCAGTCTGAGTTGTCCAAGGCATCTTGGCCATATTTTAAGTTTCTGATGCACTAGACTAAGCTGTTCACTAGAAATTTGAGTGCCCGTGATGTGTAGGGAAGCATGAGGCAGTCACTGTTTGGTGAGAGTCTGGGACTTTGAGGACTTCATTTTTTTCCACAGCATAAATTAAGGGCTACATGTTTTAGCTACACTTGGTAATTAGAAATACACTGCAGCTCAAACAAATACAATGACTTTAATGAACTCTCTTAGATTACCTGTCCTGTCTTCAGTGTTAACAGGTTTTTCCGGAAGAGTAGATATTGCTGAGATCAAGGACTATACATCTCCTGAAGTTATTCCTGAAGAAGTCACATGCTCTGAGAATCCAGAATGCTCAAAACAGTGTAGTGCTTCCTACTGTGACAAGTACAGCTGCAGTTTCACAAATGACCTTTGAAAAATTGTCCAATAATGAATTAGCCCGGGTTGGCTCCATATACTGCCTTTGACCTCAATTTGCAGGTAGAAGACAGACGAAGATAACTAAATCACTTAACAGCATCCAGATACACAGCACTACTTGAGATAAACATCACGACAGAATACTTCCTGTTTGCCTCAATAAAATTAATTCATTGCTTGCCTAATAAGCTAGGAAACAGTCCTATCTCAAGACTTATCCCTCAGAGTGCTGACTGAAGAGTTTCCGGTACTCCATGTATCATTAACCTAAGTATATAAAGCCCTTTCCTAGGGGAAAAAGCATTTGTTTGCTCAGAAGTAGCAGAAACAGCCAGAAAAGATCAATTTTACACTTCAAGATTTATAAATGAATTAAAGAAATCCTTCCTGAAGGCCATGTCAAATAAAGACATCAACTGTAAGTCAGTTGAAGCAAGGCACAGACTAAAGATAGTCTGCTTTATTATTTCATATATTTATCTGAGTGTTCAACTGTTACTGCAGGTGCCAAATACGACACATACTTTCATGAGGAAAAAAAAATATCAAGATTGCTGTTCCATTCACTGCTTTGAGCAATACTGCAGCAGCCTATTTGATGTATAATGTATTTTTATTGGCTAATGAAAGAGGTGTGGTCCTTCAAGTCTCAAGTGAGAAGAATACTATCGATGCTTGCATTTTGAACAGCATGTGCCTCAAGCCAAGCACCCCATTCTACAACCAATGCCCAAGCTGAGGCAGATGAGTGTTCAAGCATACAAAACATCTACACCTGACTTCAGCTGAGTTCCTTTGCAGATCCATGAAGGTGGGTACCCAAACAGGGATGGGTTGCTAGTGTTAATTTACTAGCTTTTTCTTGGACTGGGGCCTCATTTGAGAACGAAGAGCAGCATCTACACATGAACATTTTGCTTGACTCACCATATGCAAATTGAGAAACACCTCATCCATCCTTTGCACCAGTACCATCAGGAAAACAAACTGATGGATGATCCAGAAATGAAAAACATCATTTATCAGCTTGTCTCAAGCCTGCAATTTTTTTCCGCTTTTTCCATAGCTACTAATCTTTCCTGACAAGAAGCTTTTGATCAACTGCTTAGACAACAGAAAGCCCTAATTTGCACTGCCAGCAGTAAAGCTGTCTGTTCTGGAGGGCCAACGCTTCCAAACACTCCTATATGATATCCTTGCTGAGATGGTGATAAAGGAAGGGCTAGCTTGTGAAATCCCCCTAGCTTGCCTTGCTAAAGAGCCATATCCATCAGTTGTGATCACAGTGGTGGCTTTTTACTTTGAACTAGAGCGTTAAGCATGTTTCAAGACTGAAATCAATGCAAGTTATCCTGCTAGCGCAAAATAAAGCAAGTTACTTTTAAGCAAGCTCCCACAGAACAATAGTGTGCATAAACAGAGCAGGTGGGAGAATAGTTTGGATCCTGTAAACAAAATGCAGTTTGCCACCAGATCCTCAGCTGATACCTACTGATCTGGTACCACCTCAGACCACCCTGCCAAGCTGAAGCGCAGAAGAGAATTGTCCTTGCGACAAGGCAATCCTTGAGCTTTTGGCTTCCAGAAAAAAAAACCCCACCCCACTTTTTCCCCCCACCTGAAAGGAACTTGAAACAGATTTATGAAACAGACTCCTGAAGGTTACCTTCAATGAAGAAATGGAATAAAACTCTGGATAGACAGTTTGCTTGTGTGTGCCAAGCATCAGTTTAGGGATCATTTATTTTTAGATGACTGCTAGTCTCAGGCAGGACCCATTTTAGATCACACTGTGAATAACCACCCCTTATCTTCCAGTGCTACTTTTTAATATCTCTCCAGGATATTGAGCAGGAAGCCATGCCAATTGCTTCTGGAGTAAGTTACTGCAAGAAGATTCAGAGCAGGTAAAAAGAAAGCATTATCAGATAAATCAAAGCAATTTTATTCAGTCCTCAGGATGTCTCACCTGAGATGAGCACCAGGGGCTGAGAACATAAGGCATCTTCACAAAGATGTCAGCAGTCAAACTTTGCAGCTGCTCTGTCAGGGCAATAGCGAGCCAAAGCTCTAGGAAAGTTTGGATTCAGTCTCAAATCCAGCGATTTTATACTTACTCAGATCTTGCTTTGTCACCCCTCATTTGCTGCAGCCTCATCAGACACCACTGTGATTACATTTGCACATTTTCAGAGGCTTACAGCTCCCACCGCTGGGGCACAGCAAGTCTCCATGTGCAGGCTGATAGCCCACAGCAGTACAAATGAGTTAAAGCCAACCTCCTTCTCAACGAGCTGCACCATGCACATGTGGAAGTCACCATCTCTCAGCCAAAAGGTCAGAAGCTCATTAAAATATGCTAACAAGGTCTTCTTAACTTCACCTTTAATCTAGGAAGAAAGTTGCTTCTGTTTTCTCAGTTTCCCTTAGAGTCAGTCACTCCTGCCTGGGAAAGTATTTGATTGA
This sequence comes from Scopus umbretta, assembly GCA_013400535.1. Lineage (NCBI taxonomy): Eukaryota > Metazoa > Chordata > Aves > Pelecaniformes > Scopidae > Scopus > Scopus umbretta. The sequence continues at coordinate 10,105 of VZTL01045808.1, read as the reverse complement.
TTATTCTATCATTCTTCCACCATCTTTTAATTTCTTAATGTTTGATTTCTGCCTTGGTAAAGAGAGAAAAAGCCAAGTTAAAACAGACAGCAAGCATTTCCCTGATGACCTGTGAAAGAAAGCTTAATTAACACTTGGAAATCCCTCACATATCTCAAAATCTCTCAGCACTTGTGGATAGGCTGCTGCTCACAGCTGCCTTAAACTGCTGCTTGTGGGTTGATGATTGTTACAGCTGAAGCTGGTATTAAAGTGTCTGTTAAAAGCAGCACCCCAATATCCCTTGTAACCAAGCTAGCATTGTCAGCGCATTTACTAGGGCTAACACAGTTAGAAGCAGAGGAAGTCTTGGGCCAGGAAAACAAAATAAAGACAGAAATCTCTGGGTCCTGCTGTGAAATCAGAGGTGGTGTTGATCAATTTTTTTGGCCTTTAAGAAGCCCATACCCCCAGCATTTGTCAGGATGAGTTATTCCTCAAGATCATAAGCCCGTAGCTCCATTACTCTCTGTTGTCCTGCTACAAAATCCAGAGATGACCGTTAGCCGCTACCTGGGCACTGCTGAAGTGGTGTCTGCTGCTTGTTTCCAAGCTTTTCCCTTGATGACAGCCCACGAGGTTATCAATGTCACCAAGCTAGAGATCAGGCTAAACATTTCAAACTAGACTTCAGAATTTGCACTACAAGAGTTAGCCACAGGTTGCCCAGAAACACTCGGCTCACCCAAGCACCCCAAGGCACAAAGGCAGCTCCTTCCTTGCCAGCAAAACCCTCAGGAGTGCTTCACAATTAGCTGCCTCCTAAATTGCACAGCGTTGCCTGAAAATCCAGGTTGATTTAAGGCGTTGTAGCTCTTCTCAGGCAACAAACACAGAGAATCACCTTAGAAAAAGCTTCACCACACTTACTGATTGCGCAGTACCCCCCGAAAATCTCAACGCTCCTGAGACTACAGAAACAAATAAGCTCCCAGGCATGCAGGGGGATTAAATACCTGGAGAGCAAGGAGTGGCAGAGCAGGACCGGCCAGGAGGGAGGGCACTGGGGAGGTAGGGCCCGGCAAGAATAAATGCAGGTGGTGATGTAGGATGGGTCGGAAGTATCTGTCCTGGTACTAGGTTGGAGCTAAACCTCCAGCTGCTAAAAATTGATATAGTTCAGTTGAAGATGGGATTGTGGTTTTTATACTGAAAAGATTATGAAAAGTGAACCATAAGGAATATCAAACACTTTATATGAACACTTTTAAATTGCTTTAAAATACAAATGTCCTTCATATATCTCAGTTAGAGTCAAAATTTAAATTTTGATCCTGGAGCAGGCTTTTATCAAGGTCAGAAGTTCATTTATGATCTGAACCTCCTCAGAAATGAGCTTTTTTTCCTCTTCTCCATTGCTAATCACTTCTTTTTAAGCTTTCATGGCTCAGTCGAAACACATTGTAGTTTAAGCCAGACCAAACAAGAGAGGAGATAGAAAAGGCTACATTCAGGAAATGCCATTCGTACAAATAAATAAACCGACAGAGGAGACTGCAGCTGACTTTCTGTTTTATTTCCTTTTGCTTAGTTTAGAAAACAAAATAAATGCAGTATGTACAAAGCAATACAGGCTTTGTAAATCTCATTTCATTCCAATGGTGTAGTAAAGTGTGTCACATTTTCCTTTATTGTACTGCTTCCTCGTGGACTTAAAACTTGGATACAATAAACAAATCCACTCAGAACTGAAAGCAGAATCTTGGCAGACAGGAAGGATCAGTTTAATATTAAAATAAAGGATTTTAGCTTGCTGGATAAAGAGCGGTGCAGACAGAATAGGAGTGAACAGGTCTTTAGCTTGATCTGCATTTCCACAGTCCTGAAACGAAATGTTTTCAAAGTTGCATTTTACAGATGATTAGTATAGTTAATTCATCATGGGATGGATTTCCAAGGCTTCTCCATAGAATTAGGAAGAATCCAAGTCTTTCGGTGGCTGATCTGGCCTTATACTGACCCAATAGTATATTAAAAGCCCACCAAGGACTAGATTTGGGCTTTTTGTCTTGAACAGCCAAGAAAGTGCATCTGCATATGCAGCCCCCAACTCTCTGCATCTCTTCTGCTTTTCATGTCCTGTTCATGTCTCCTCTTTGTCTCCAGAAAAAAGGTTATGAGCCTCATCCCCCTTGCCAGTGATGATTTTGCTATGGCCCCAAATTGTCAGGGATAAATGCATTTCTTAGAAAGTCCCTGGGCTCTCGTTCCAGCTTTCCAGTTGAATTTGTGTGGGCTGAAATCAGGTTCTTCAGGTTATTTTAATTCCTGGTCTTTTTCCATCTGTGACTTGCAGATTTGTCCGTCATAAAAATGGCAGTGGGGTGATGAATGGTATTAATAGAAGCAAATGATTTTACAAGCTTCAAAAAGTGCCATAAATCTAACCCTTAGAGCTAAATTTGCATAGCAGTCAGAGTGCAGTTACAGCTGGGGAAGTGACTGTAAAAATGAACCCTTTTTCCTCAATAGGTTTGCTCACAGAGGATGAAATTAATACCTCCGGACCAGTATCTCTCAACAGAGAGCTTGAGTGAGGTTTTGTAATACGCGGTCTTTAAATTGCGTCCGGGGGCTCTTGATCAACCCCTTTTCGACCGCCCCTCTTGTTCCTGGGCTCACGCCGTGGTTGGTGCTCTGCAAGCACGGGCCAAACTCAGCACCTGCGAACGCGGACCCGCAACCAGGCTCCTGATGGGGACACCTTACTGCCGGCCCCTGCGTGTGGGTTTTACGTACCCTTTGGTGCCTTGTGCTGAAAGAGGAGTAATTGGCTTCTCTCGTATGGTGTAATCCCCCCAGTTACCATCAGGAGAAGGCCCACCACAGGCAGTTGCAGCCCCTGAACATGATCTGAGATGCCGACAGACTCAGAGAAAGGGCCACATGGAAATTAAGTGGCAGCGTGGGTCAGCACACGGATCACCATAGCACGTCGCAGAGATTATTCTGCAGATGCTTTAGCAAGAAATAACAGCTTGAATTTTTGTCTCCTGAACAGGAGGGAGACGTTGGTGTCTAACCCTTGATGCTTCTACGTACAACTCAATTTTCAAGATGTCTTGCATGTACCAAAATACTTCCAACTGCTTTTTATTTGTCTCCTGAATCCAGCACATCAGACAAGTCAAGAGCTGGGAAACAAATTGCTGAAACATCCTTGCAGCTTGAAAGCTGTAGCATTTTTGCCTTCAACTTCATTCCGTGAAGACAATAAATACTTTCCTATTCCCATCAAGCCTCTGTTGAAGAGCAAGGCTGATGCTCCATTAATCACTAGTGTGATGGTTAGTCATCGGGAAAGCTAACATTTCTCTCCCTGTAATAATCACTGAAACGTCGGGGGACAAATGGCTAATTGGGAGGTTTTTACCAAATAGTAGAAACCACTAAGTGGCTGGCTGTCAATTAAACCTCTAATTCCATCTGAAAGTGACGTTGTTAACAAAGCTGATTTTGAATAGCAAAGAATTTGAACTAACAAATTAAGAAATAGAAATTCAGTAGGGGACGGGTGGGGTGAGGAGCCTGGTTTGGAAATCACAGCCTCCTCTAGCCTGGCGACGGCTCCCAGCAATTTAACACTGCTGACGAGAGTTTTCTCAGCTCCTGGTCCCAAAATGTTTTACAAATATGATGGAGTGCTTACAAACAGAACAGCTGATGCACAAGAAGGGGATCTGCCTTCCCCAAGGTCAGATAATAAGCAGACGATGTCCAAGCACCAGCAGCAAGTGCCAAGTACTGTGAAGGGCTTTTCATTACGTCAGGACAGGCACCGACTTACTCCAGCTACCTGTGTTGAATAAGTGATTTCCTTTTGCTCTTGCACGACCAGCGGAACGCGTACAACCGTAGGGGTTCCTGGGAAGGTGCAGGGAGAGGGCTTCAGCACACGCTTTCTCTTTGTTCAAGATTAAGTGGATCTGCATGGAATTTTTGTTGGGCTTTGTTGTCTTTGAGGTCAGATGGGCTCGACGACTTTTACTCTTTGCCCCTCATTTTAGTTATTCTGTTATTCTCTATCAGCCATGAGTCTAGTGGGGACCCAGGGATGCTCCCAAACTTGTACAACACCAGTTTGGGATTTGAGACATTTGGGAAAAAAAAAAAACACAAAACACAAACCCCTGAGATGTCGTTTACTCTGTGTAGGAACTTTCCCCATTCTGCCACAGGCTGACATTTCTTACGCTCCAGATTTTCAGCACAGTGTTTTTTGTCACTTAGCTTCAGAAGAGCTCATATTCCAGTGGCGCTAAATGCAGATGGTTTGTGAAGCTTTGTGATCAGAAGAGCGCAGAGAACAGCACAGAAAACCCTGCTGTCGCCTGATGTAGCACCAGGGGACAAGTGGGAAACCTGCGTCGCCTTCAGAAACATCCCGCTCGGTGTCATCTGCCCTCCGGTTGCAGGGAAGCGTGGCTGCGCCGTGGTCTGCTTGTTTGCTGGCTTTACAAAACACAAACAAACAAAAAGCAGCGTAGCAAGCTGCAGTTTGACCTTCAGGATGCGGTGGGGAGCGAGGTAAATGGTTACTTTGATTGAACGTCAGTCTTTCCCATTAGATTTTCCAAGCGAGGTACGCAGGGACTAAGCAATTCTTTTCTACGGAGTTCAAGGTGCCTCTGACCCAGCCTTCTTCCTTAGAAAACTGGAGATATTTTTGCACAGAAAAGAAAATCAAGGAACACAAAGCCTGACACAAACGCTTTCTAATCTCTTTATTTCTGTACCAGTTGGAATCCATTGCCTGTAGAAAACAGACCGGTAAGAGGCTCCTCTCTGTTGGAAGCCTAAAATGCAAAGCTGCAGATGAACAGGTTTCATACATTTTCTCCTTTTTTTTTTAATGTGTGATATGGAAAAAATAGATGCAGGCGCCAAAGTACAGATCGCATTTTTTTCATGATAGGTATGAACTCACTGCACTTATACTCACTTTCTGTTCCTGACAGTAATCGCTGTATTTTCAACAACCAGAGCTAAAATTAGGTTGTATATTTTGCAAACACATTTTTTTTTTGTGCTTTATATGCTCCCTGTGCTGAAGGCTGAATCCAACTTGCATTAATATTTATGGAAAATCTCTTACTGATGTCAGAAGTACCTGGACCAAGCACAGGGTTTCTTGACAGAAGAGGTTTGCATTTATGTGACCGAAATACTATAAGTGTATTATAGTGTTTATGCCATATCATACGCCAAAAGAAATAGAGGGTTCGTCTCTGCCACTGCACATACATGAGCCTATATAACGAAAAGGAATATTAAAATGTGAACATCAATTCTGGTGATTAACATTTAGTACCAAATAAAAATGTAGATTACCAAAGGATATGGAGTCTAACGTGTGAAGTTGGCAGTTAATTTAACTGGGCAAATAGTTGTATGAGAACTGGTATTTGCAAACAATCTTTTACCTTGAGTTTCTGAGAGTAAGCAGCTCTCCAGAACAACAAGGGAATACGGAGATGGTGTCTGAGAAGAAAACAACCCATAAAAATTCCTGCGTGATCTTTTTAGAAACTTGTTTTAAGCAGGAAATGTGAGGTTTAAGTCAAACTAGACTATTTTAAAAGTCAGTGGATGAAACCAGCCACAGTAAGTGCCTCTGGGCACAGTGCTGCATCCACTACAGCGCTTTGGAGTGGCGGGGAAATCTCGCCCATGGAAATATCCTGAGGGCCATGAAAGACGGGAGCGGGGAGCTGTGTTCGCAGGTCACGCCGTCGCCCAGCAGCTATGGGTCGTGTCGCCGCGCAGCACCCGGCCAGCCAACACTTACACCTAGCAAAGGGGGGGACCCGCTCCCCGCTCCCCAGGGCGGTCCCTGGACCTCGTGGTCCTGCCGTGGGAGTGGGTGGTAATTCCCAAATTCAGCCGACTCGGGTGCGTGGTTTCTGCCTCCCAGTGAAGTGAGGGTAGGAGGAGGCTCGAGTGCCTGATCAATATTCTTAGTCATAGCTGGGTTATTTAATTATCTGGGGATGGGCTTGTTTTAAACCAGATTTTTCAACTCAGGCTATTAAAAAGCTTTTGCTATAAATACCCCTGCTGTACATCAAGACCCAGGGGAGGGTCCTTGCACTCTCACAATCTAATTTGTGGGAGTGGGAGTTCGGCAAAGAAATGCATCTGAGCAGGAAGCTTTTCAGCCTGAAAGCCACCTTGAACCCCCCCTACACTCAAAAGCCTCCATTTAGAGAAGGTGCCTCCTTTTCCAGCCTCTTCCCGGCCAGGCGCCTCCGGTGAGCTGTGAGAGCAGTGATCCATCTCCCCTTGGGAATGTGGCCCCAGTACGGGGTTGCCTGGAAGGCTGTCAAGAGCCACTTTGGCTAATTGCAATCCTGGCTTAAAAGCATCAAGGGTGCAGAGCAACAGCAGCCTAATGCAGGACCAAAGGTTAATGCACAATTACACGAAAGCATTTAATCTTATGGAAAAGGAAAGGTGCATTTATTTATTTATTTATTTATTTATTTATTTATTTATTTATTTGCTTGGGTTTGGCCCTTTAAAAGGAAAAATCTGCTCCACAACCAAGTAACAGCACATTAAAAAGGAAACACCCCCTTTCTCCCGAGCTCCCCTGCTCCCCGGCAGATGCCTCTGCTCTTTCTGCAGTGTCCTTGGCGGCGTTACGGCCGCGTCTCCCATCGCAGGGCACGCTGACGCAGCCCCGAGCGGACGTTGCCTCATCGGGCTCTGCCCGGAGCTCGGGGGGTCCCTGCGGAGCCCGGGGCGCCCGTCAGGCCCTGTCTCTGGATAGCACACAAAAAAAAGCAAATGGCAATCAGCTGCCAGGCTGCAGTACGGAGGAGACTGAATTGTTTTGATTAACAAGAGCTGATGCACATCCAAGCCCCGCTTTCTCAGCAAGTGATGCACAATAAAGAAAACTCACTGCCAATGGCATGTCGGGGCAGGAGGGGGAATGAGAATAATACATCAACTCAGCAGCAACGCTCGGAAAGGGCAGCACACCTAAAGAGCAGGCGAGACCTTTAATAACAGAAATTTTTTCCTGGGCAGGAGGCTTTTGCTTTCATGACAGCCCACGCCAGGAAGGTGGCAGGGAGCCGAGGGAAGTTTTTTCCTGGGTGAGGTCTGATGGATGATGAACGATGCTGGCTGCAGCCGGCAGCTCTTTTGGGGACCTGCCACCAGGCTGGGCAGTGACGTCTGAGCTGCGGCTCCTAAGCAGCAGCTTGGCTGCTGCTCTCCTTAAGGAGTTTAGGGGGGCAGAGCCTGATCCAAAAGTTAAGACTCACCGAGACTGGCAGCTCACAGAAATCGGTCCATGTGGGCTTCATCTTCCCCTGACATAAAACTGGGAAGTCCTTGGAACCGTAATAGAATTGCAAACCAAAGCGAATTTGCACCAGCTAAGCATCTGCTCCCTCCAGCAGATCTGCCTTCAGAGGAACCGGGCAAATTCATGCTTTCAGGGAATCTGACCCTAAATACGTAGGGGACTTCTGAGGTGGCAGTCATTCCCTGGTATCAGGGCACTGGTCTGTCTCCTGCATTCATCTTAAAACCTTACCTGCTGTGCCCATCTGCTCCAGACATCAAGATCAATATTGTCAGTGAATAACATTCAGATTTGCACACAAAAGAGTGCAGTCAATCAAAAAGTTTGTAGAATTGGGTTTTCCCCACTCCTTGGCTGTTGAAGTCCCCGGAGGGTGTTAGCAATGGCTAAAAGCACTGACCTCTCACTTCTGCGCAGCTGTTGTCGTAACGTGGGCAGCCTTATTCACCTCCCAAAGGGCCGGAGAGCCGTATCGCACCGAGGCACTGCCTTGGCAGCGCTGGGCGGCGGGGGCTCAAGAGTCAGAGGTGGGAAGAACGGCTTTCTCAGACCCTCTCCATAGCATTTATTTAGTAAAAGATGAGGCCCAGCTGTACAGCCAGGGAAAATCTTGCCTGATGAAAAAAGCTGCAAAGTTTGAAGAAAGGAAAACTCTTCGTGGTGCTCAGCACCTGCTGGAAAGAGGGATACAGATAGTACAACAGAAGCTGGGCTGCAAAAGGGAGACAGAAACACTCTGCTGCCTTGACTCCAATCTTGTGCCTGTTTCATCCTCTCCCCAAACTTACCGGTCATTGATTTGTGCCCCCGTGCACTTACAGGCAAAGTTTATCCGAGCCGGTGCCAGCCCTGGAGCCTTCCCGCAGCCGGGTTTTTCGCCGCGGTCAGCACGCTGCGGATGACTAAGACATTTCTGATTAATGGGAGGGGGTAGAGTCTGCTCAAGAAAGCAATAAGACACTGAGCCAGGGAAGCAAGTTTTGGCCTGACACATGCTGTAATATTTCAAGTGGTGATAATCTACAGGAATGAGATATACTGTAAGCCTGTGATGGGCTGTGTAGGGAACTCATTATAAAAGCACGCAGGATTCAGCGCCTTCCAGGGCGTCTGGGGTCCAACACTGTGTAATGCATTTCTCCTCCTGGTAACTCTCTAAGGAGAGAATTACTGTTACCCACATTTTACAGGCAGAGAATTTAGGTTTATCTCAAAGAATGTATTGAGCAGAACAGAGAATGAAACCTCAGTCTCCTTAACCAGAGCTTGGTGTCCTAGAGACTGAGCCATCCATCTTTCGACAGGTGCCTGCAGAGAAAGCAGAAGGTGAGCAAGCTGTGAGCAAACTTTACATCCTCCCCTGCATCTCCTTTGACCTTTCACATCCCAGACATGAGCAGCACATCACAGGGCTGGTGGGAAGATGCCTTCTCAGACACAAGGTCTGGTAGATCAGCTGCATCCCCTGGTGAGCAGGGCCACCGAAGCCCGCAGGGTGAGCAGGGGCTGGCACTGAGGCCGAGGGTCTGCAGGACGGGGTGCAATGTTCTTGATTCCCCATTTCGTGACTGGTGTAACAGAGCTAAACCAGAGCTGCCGTCAGGCAAGACACAAGCACTTAGTGGCTCAAAGTCCATGGGTCCGATCCTCAAGTACAGTAATGTCGCTTTACACCTGCCATTGCCTCTGGTTACTTTAAAGATCTTGCCAGAAATAAGAAAAACCCTATAGATACTGTTCATACATACATATCTCATCCTGTCTTTTCCCCATATCTGCAACGAATATTACCCAGCGAAAAGCCAGAGGTTGAATTCCCCTTGAAGATCTTGGCAGGTGCCATGCTTGCCATTAGTGAAACATTGCTTTCACCAACAGATTTCTCATCAAGACCCTCCCTGCAGTGCTTTATCGATCGCCGAGCAGGCGGAGGGGCCGGGGAACACCTGCGCTCCTGGTCTCCGTCCCCGCGGCCACGGAGCCTTTATGAGGATGCATGGTGGAGGCTGTTGATAAGTGATGTCCGGGAGCCAGGCAGGCCCTTGGCTAATCGCACTGGGCGTCAATAAAGCTGTTTTAGCAGCACAGCTGCCATCTCCCCGGACGGTGACCACCGAGCAGCGAGGCTGTTTCTCCAGGGGGGGCGGAAAGGGGAGATCAGCTGGGCTCTTTTCCTCTGCGGTGCTGTCAGTGGGTCATCTTCTGTCAGGGCATGAGGCTCAGGGCACACGGGGCAGTATTTCCCAACGGGCAGTCACCGAAACAAAGGAGGCTCCTGCAGTTTCAGATGAAAGAAGGAACTGAGCCAGCTTGCTTCAAAAAAAAAAAAGAGAGAAAAAAGAAAAAAGACACACTTTTGTGGATAGTCTGGTTCTAGAGGTGCAAAAGATAACAGCAGAGCTGTCATGCCCACACAGAAACGCGCAAGCCACCAACATCCACCGATGGGAACAGACTGCCCACTATCTGCTGCAGAAAGACTGTGATTTCATTTGCCTTTATTTTTAGGCTCTCAATCTGAAACAGCTCAGAGAGAGACGACTGCTGGAAGGAGAGCACTTGGGGTTTTCTAAAATGCAGACCTCTTTTATAGCCACAAAAGGCACCCACCCGATCTTAGCAGCCACCTTAGCCCTGGACCAGACCCAGATAAAAACCATGTGGTGCTGGATGCCTCTGTTAACCTCCCAGCTCTCCTCTGAGCCCACGGGGCACCCAGCACTGCTCCATGCCTGGAAAAAAAAAAAA
>VZTL01045802.1:60238-85391 GCA_013400535.1 Scopus umbretta | reverse complement strand
TTTGCTTTGTGTTCCTTTTTTTTTTTTTTTTTAGCGGAGGAGGTGGCTGCCGGAATGTGTAATGTGAGTTTTCAGAGATACAACATGAATACCTTTTGCTCAGGCACCATAAGTGCTTTGGCTCTAAATTCTAGGACGTTGAGATGAAGTCACACAGCTTTCATGGTCAGACATTTCACACCTATGTGCAGGCCAAGTAGGCATCTCTGCCTGTGCCTGTGACCAGAATCTGAGAAGAAGTTGGGACACAGGAGTCAGTATTCCCTTTCCTTGGGCTTTTTAGGTTCTAGCCACCATATCAACTCTGTGAAGACACGATAAAATGACAAAATATTCTTGTCCATCTGGTGCCTCTATGGGAAGCATATGGACTTGAGCCAAAGTTATAGGAGCCACAGCTGAAGGCTGGCATTGGATGTCATGTGCATGCTGACATATGGTCTAATGCTCCAAGGCATGTTCATACCATAGTAGCAGGATTAGTTTTTATCTCATGTAGAAGCAATCATAGTGACAGGACCCTGTCTTTGGGCAAGTGCTCACTAGCCTGAAACTGGTCATAGTTCCTATGAACGTCATCATTTGTGACTGTAACTTTGGCTTTTTGTTTTAATACACTTCTGCAGGACAATCATCTGGATGAACAGCAAGCATATTCTAGGCTTGTTGCCAGTGCATGTCTCTGATCAGCTGGTCATCTACATAAGGACAGATGTGCATGCCCTGCCTCCTCAGGTGCACTGCTCCTGCAGCGAGGAGTCTTAATGCTGCACAGCCTGCGATGCCAGAGAGACTGAGCTTTGGTCCCACTTCTGAAATACTTCCTACAGGACAGGTAGATGACTATGTGGAAGTAGGCCATGTATAACTCAAGAATCATAAAGCAGGCTTGACTGCAGACACAAGAAGATGGAAGAAAGCATCACCATCCTAAACCTAATGTGTCATATGCTTAGCTTCCCCGGACACCTCAAAAGATATAGAGACTCTTTTTCATCAGAATAAAGAATATCAGGAATAGCAGCCTCGCCTGTATTTTGGCACAGCTGCTGCGATGAAGCTGCTTCATGCCCTCACCACCCAGAATGGAGATCCATCCAGTGGAAGGAGGTGTAAGGCATCTCCTGCATAATTACCTAGTTTTTACAGTGCTTGCTTTTACAATAAAGGTCTGGATTTAAGACCCTTCTGAGTTTGCATCTGAACCCACTGATGCCATTACGCAGGGCAGTGCCAAAACCCTAAGTAGCCTTGGACAGGGCTGCTCCCAATTCTCCCTTTTGAAACCGGTCATAAAGGGATGCAAGAGCAGTGGTGCCAGAGAGAGTGAGTGAGTGCAAGCTTGCTTCTGATCTTGTTTACAAATTTTCTTTAGTTTCACTGAAAAAAAACCCACCATACACACAAGCAGACTCTAAACAGATTTCCATAGTATGGTACTACAAATTTTCTTAAGTGGCTAAGGCATTTCCACCTGTATTTTGATTTTGAGTTAAAGGCTGTGCAGAACTGCTAGACATTTATTTAGAATAGAAACTAAAATCCAACTAATTTGAGATACACCCAAGCCAGTGTGCCTAACAAATCAAGGTAATTAACAATGGCTTAAGAGGCAGAGGACTTTGTTCTATGAATAAAGCAATATAAACTAGCTGTTTATTTTTAAAAAGCAAATACAAGCAAATACAAAACCTATACAACTAAAGGGCCTTTAACCCTTTCAAGACTGTACTGCAATACCTTGTTCTGTGCATAACTGAGAGCACTGATCCAACTTCTGAACACTCCCGCAGTGCACAAAACATGGTATCTCTGTGCACACACACACACAAAGCAGCTGAATAAGAAATTCAGGAGCACATGTAGAATGTTGTCCGAGTAAGATGCTCACACGTTCACTTGACATACTGTAGCAAATGGCGTAATCCAGCCCACTCAAAACGCTTTCACCTCCTATTTATTTCCTGCCAAGAGGAAACAGGATACACTGGTACTTCTACTTTGCCACATTGACCACTTATATGTACTTATATATACATTTATAACTGGATTACTCAGCTTTCATACAGTGGCCAAAACGAAACCACGTTCATTTTTAGGTTTTACTGCATATGGAATTATACTCGATTTTGCAAATACACAGTAAAAAGACATTATTCAACTATGCCAAGTCACTAACAATTCCATACATAAAATCTGAGTACAACTTTATGAGCCTGTAAAATCTTAAGTTTTCATCTTCACTTTTATTTTTACAAATGAATCTGCTAATTCTGTTCTATACTGTTTTTTAATAGCTATCTGAAGACTGTAACTGGCTATTTTACTCTTCAGTTATGTACCGGAATCCACTTCACTATGAGAATCTGAATACTTTCCCATACCGGTAGCAACTATTAATTCTAAATGGCATCGGACTGCATATTTCAAAATATGTATTGGTACCACCTACTATCAAACCCTTATTTAAGGCTTGTGAAGCCTCATTAAACAGTTCCTTTTGAGCAAATCACTTTGACTCATGCATGAGATGAAATTGAAATAAAGAGTCAAAGTTCTTATTTGACCAGTTAGTTTTGAAGCCAATGTCTGCCTTGTAACAAATATTTACTAAGTTCTCTCAGTCCAAAAGGCTTAAAAATGCATCACTGACATAACTTAATACCTCTTGGAATAAGATAGCACCTGTACTCCCTGTGGTACAAGACTGTTTACTTCTCTGCAATTAGTAGATGCCTCCAAGCTACATCATTAATATGAACATTGCATTGGGGATGCACCTGCAACTCATCTACTTGAGAATGAGAGGTTTTTTGCTTTTGCAATATCTGTACACACTCATCTCCTGCTGAAAGGGCAGTGCATCCCTCCTGCACCTTGGATTTCTTTCAGCCACAGAGTTCAAGAACATACAATCCTCTAAAGAACACGAGATGGCATAATGTGGATGTGTATAAGGACTGAACATCTTTAAGACCTCCCACCACTTCTTTTTTCCTTTTGAGTAATATCCATGTGCTTGTTCCACTGCAGGCCCTACCAAAGCAGTGGTCACATGAGAGAGACAGACTACAAGTCCCAAGAGAACAGAGACCAAAGAACCTAAATTCTCAAATACAGTATTTGATCCTGACATGGTATTTGCTTGGCTAGTTTCATGAGGAGGCCTATGGAGGACACTTCTGTTTTGGGGGGAGAAATGAAATGGAGATTGCAAAGTAGAAAGGGATTAGCAGAAACAAGGAGACTGCCACCTCCTCCTTTATGTAAGAAGAAATGAGGAAGCAATGCCCCAGACCCTGCCTGTTTTCAGTGAAAGTGTCAACTCTGCTTCACCACCTTCTTCAGAGATAAAAGAAGCAGATTTCTTAATGATTCCAACTTTGTCATTTTGGTCTTAAGTCAGCAAGATATTTAAACACCTGCTTTGTCAATAGAATTATGTTGCTGGTTCCCCAGAACTTTGACTTGAAATGTAAGAGCCTCTTTTCTGACAAGAAAACCTTAAGAAAGATACATAATATTCAGGAAGGTGGCAGGATCCAAGAACAAAATCTAACTTCCTTACTGCTGCAGCAAATATCTGATCAGTTCAGACTGTGCAATTGGTGTATGCAACATTAGTGATCTAACATTACCGCAAGGGAAGAGTCTACCTTGCTGCTGTGCTCATGCCAGTAAGTATAAAACTGTCCCCTTCCCACCTGACAAGGAATTCAGATGCACAAATGCCAGATGGAGTCTACTGTAGAGAAGTCTATTTCTAGCTCAAATTAAACTTTATTCCTTTCTTTATTTTGATATAAACACATTTTATTCTTGCTTCGTGTTCCTACGGTGATTTGAAGTGAAGGCAGTAATCTGACTGAAAACACAACTTGTAATATTTCCTGTTCCATGCTGAGAAAGATGAAAGCTCTTAAACTCTTGAAGGCATCTCTCAAATATAATTAATAAATCTATTCTGTCCAGGACAGCAAGATTTAATCTCCAAGTAGCAAAGGTCAGTTTACAGAAGATGGCGAATGGAGATAAGGAGACAGTGCTGTTGACTGCAGAGGGAGTTTGTGAGAGAAAATAGCTAGAAGCAGATAGGAAACCATAAAAAATAAATCCATCCTTGGAGCACAAATATGTGAGTGGAAAAATAAAGTATAATCCCTCTAATAGGCACAGTTCTTGCCAAATATCCATAACTTTGGATGGCTGCAAGAGCCTGCAGTTTCAGTGGGAACAAAAAGCATGTATAACCTTGACCCCCGTGCTGAGCTCAATCTATTGCATCTGCATGACTTTCCCCAAACAAATCCATCATCTGCCCTGCTGGAGCATACTGCTGCACAATGCTGAGAAGTGCAGTGGATAGCCAAGAAGAGTTATTAAGACAGGTGTTCCCAGGTTTTGGCTTTTTGTTTTGTTTTGTTTGGGGTTTTTTTATATTATAGAAGACTGAGGATCTCCCTTCACTCTTAAGCTATAAGAGAAGGAGGCTCCTGTAAGCCCCTCTGTGGAGAGACGCAAGGGATATCTGCATGACACTTCCCTTTGAGAACCAAAACCATCAACTGCAATAACTGAAAGCACAGGAAGCATCTACAACTAACAGGGAAGGATCTGCAGTCAGCAAACATGTCATTTTTGTTGTTTCTCTATGTCTGTGAATGATTAAGGAAGATCAAGATCCTTTTTTCACTGATAGGCTTCTTTCATCCTTGTGCATCTGCTGACTGGAAGACATCCATTGAATATCAACACTTTTTTGAGCAGCATTCCGTTAAAGATGGAGAAGCTAAAGTCACATTGACAGAAAAATTAGCTACTTAATTTTCATACATTCTCCTTAAAAACCATTATGTGGCTGACTCCAGAAAGATTAAAAAACTGCGGGGAAGGACCTCAGCACGGTAAAAGGTTGTATGTGATGTACTCCCCCCCCGCCATGTTTCAGATTGCAGCATGCTATAGATTCGAAATATATAAATAGGAAAAAAAAAAACCTAAAAATAAAAAAATCTTACTTTATCACATTAGTACAACCCTATGTAAAAATCTCACTGACTCTAAAGACACTGGACAAGTGGACAGAATTAAATACCTGAGAAGCAGTCAAACCATATATCTAGCTTTTCACTTCTTTTTTGTAAGTGAAATGCCCTTTTCAGTACATTTAAACTACAATGTAACCATAAAAGAAGCCACATTCTCAATGAAAAACCCAGTGGTACTTAAATACAGTAATGAACATCACAGCAAAACTTCAGGATGACTTCGGACAACCTGGACTCCTAATTCATGGACACCAACTTTCAGAACACAACGAGAGGGGAAGGTTTTGGAAAAAGATACATTTTTCTCACTGGCAAACTTCCACTAAAATAATAATCTGTTCCCATTAAGTCAATGTTTTTTGCTTCTGACTTGAATAGGAATATGATTAAAAGGACTACATAGAAAGAATAGATGAAATCCTGATTAAAAACTGTCTTATTCAAACCTCTTTGCAATAAACCCCCCTCAAACCAGAAAATAAAACATTCTCACAGCACGATGGTTTCAAAAGAGAATGTGAAAAATAAATGTATATAAACCCCATCACTATATTATATGTGCCCTGTATGGCACTACAGACTACTAGTGCAACTCCATTATTTTTATAGAAACATTGTATTTTACATTAAATCTGTTTTCAAACACTTAATTTTTCAGGTCCATAATTTAAATTTGCCAAATTTATTACTTCAAAAAATATCTTTAAATGGTTATAAATTATTTAGAGTGACTTTTTTGACGTTAAGCTTCCTAGTTCAGTCAAGTAACTTACTGAAGTTGTCATATGCTAGTATGGTGTCAAATTCTGCCCTAAGATCTGCACAGGAATATGCCTAAAAAATTGAACTCCTAAATCTGACAGTCTGAAAACTGGATTGGAAGATGGTATGCTTGCAGCCTCAATTAATTCCCGAGAACACGTGTATGTGACTGTAGATCCCTCTGTGTCAAGTTGCTGGGGTTTTTTTAAGAGGGGTTTAAGCCCAGGTAAGGAATGATTAGCATGTAATTAGCTGAAAAGCCACAGATCTTCAGGCAATCCAGTAAGCATGCCAGCCCTTAGCTAAAACAGCTTGTACAAAAGTCTGTGTGCTGCAGATATGTAACCAATAGGAAATGGTTGTCTTACTGCATGAATTTTACACATCTTCCAGCTTTCTAATTGATCCAAATGCTACATCTAGTGCTCAGAGGCATCTTGCATAAAAGACATGATCCACAGAAGAAAGGGTTTCACTCATTCATCTATGTAATTTTACATGTTTGGTAGGTTACCAAACAATTATATTCTTCATTAATTAATCAAGCCAGACCATAATACGTTCACGATCTCTTTGAACAGGTGTGTTCTTATTACAACAACAGTTGCAAATAAATCGTGTAGCTGGTCTGTGGCTTGTTTTGAGTTTCCAGCAGCAGTATGTTTCTTGGAGCCAGACTGAGCCTCATTGTAATTTTCTACAAACCATTATCAGGCCAACAAGCCATAGGAAAACATATCCTTACCAGTTTGAAGGAAACCTAACTGCTTTTCCATCACCACATGAAACTGAATTCGGTCCTTTTCATCCTTCAATCAATAAGCATGTAAGTAACCCATAATTAATGGGAATACTCATGTGAATAAAAGCATCCATAGGATTATGTCACTGTAGGATTAGACTATATGTAAAAAACAATGGCTTTGGTAACATGTTAATATATTTACTACTACATATT
Source organism: Scopus umbretta (assembly GCA_013400535.1). NCBI lineage: Eukaryota > Metazoa > Chordata > Aves > Pelecaniformes > Scopidae > Scopus > Scopus umbretta. The sequence continues at coordinate 78,623 of VZTL01045802.1, read as the reverse complement.
TTCATGTAAATGCAATCTAGATTATCATATACGGAGCTATAAATTCTGTTTATAAAAGCAATGTGATATGGGCACATTTAAAGTGTGTGGAAAGTACTCTGAAACATATGTGAAGACTCACGAGAAAACATAATGCATAGATTTGTTTTTTACTTAGATACAACATGTAAAATAAAAATCTAACTTTAAATTTTGGTATTACTTGAAATTAAGACAAAAGGCAGAACAGAATTCCTACTGAATACCAATGTAAATGCAAGGGCAATGGAAAACAAATGGGTAACAGAACATTATAAAAGCAAAAAGGACACAGCACAAGTAATCACAGTTGGTATCATTTAATGTTATGGTGATAGAGAAAGGAGTAGGTTTACTACTTACCCTCATCTTTGCACATGCATCCTGTGTTGACTCTGTGCCTCTTAACTCTTTTACCAGCATAGAACCTAAATACTAAAATAAAAATCCATTAAACTTAAGTAAAATTCCAGAACAGACAAACATCTGCAAAGATGCAGTAAAAATGCCTAAAAAAACCATAGCAGTAGCAGCCAGCTTAATATATTGCTTTAGAGTTTTTTTTTTTACTCTGCAGTTCTCTGATAAATCACTTAACCGGTGTGTTAATCAACCTATGAAACAGGAATGCACAGCAACAAGTGTATTCAATCAGATGGAGCCCTTTGAAATGATATCTGAAAGTCTTCTGGCTTATCACTTGAGTCACTCAAATAACAAGCAAATACTACAGATTCCATCTTAAAAATCCATTTGATTAAAAAATGGAGAATCTGCTTTTTTTAGCTGCCATCTGCCAAACTCATGTCGCTATGTGTGCAATCACGTGGACGTGAAGGCCAGCAGCGATGTTAACCTCTGTGTACTCAATCTGTAACTAATTTATGTGCAAATAGCAGAGCCCGATGTCAGCAAACAGAGAAAATAAATCTGAATTGAAAAGTAGTTTAAACCATTATTTCTTCCTAAGAAAAGGCTGACCCTGAACTATTATTTTGAAGCCTCTACCGATCTGAAGGAGGGCTGGGTGAGAGAAAGCAGCGGGGCGCTGGTGCTGGGTCCTGGCTCAGCTTGCTGAAAGCCACCATGCTCTCAGAGGTGCCTGCTCATCTCCAAGGGTACAGAAGGCAGTGAGTGCCTCACTGACACATGCCCTTTTCTACCTGCCTCTTTCTCACCATGCAACTTGCTGGCATGTGCAGTTTGAGCCTTCCTGCACCCTGACAGCAGGCTCTGCTCCTCTGGGGTCTCAGTACCTCTCTACACCACGTTTGAATGGCACTGCTCCTCCAGGGATGGAGCTGGCTGCATCATCCTTGCTGTTCTCGCCTAGCAGCGAGCAGTCTCGTTACTGTTAACAGGGCTGTGCGAAAGGCATGCTCGGCATTTCTCCTAGAGACGCTACAGGCGTGTGCATTTGTGGATGTACACGTGTTCATGCACGGGGTGTTTCTGTATTTCTATATGGTGTCACATGCAAGTCTGGCTGAACTGGGGAAAGAGGGGAGCAAGCCACCCTTCATCTTCCCCTCAGGTACAGAGATGTCTCTCTGCATTCTCACTGCAGCACAATGCCATGGCTTCTCTTAAGTCTTCAGTCCTAAGTGAGCAACACAGGAGCTGAAGAGAAGTCATGCCACTGGTGAAAACGGGATAGGTGAGCTGCAGGAGGAGAGACAACACCATGGGCAGGAGCTCTCATCTCTCTTCCCAGAGGATGCTGCAGCCCACCACCGCTGCCTGACCCCTTTCATTCTACCACACTGACTCCTCTTGGAAACAGCCTAAGCTGACCCAACCAGATAGTGAGCCAGCTTCATCTTAAACAAGAACCTATCAAAAATAACTTCAGTTACAGTTGAACGCAAGCTGGAACTGAACAGAAAGTGTACTGGGGTTCAACTCTCTGGTCTCCTGACCTAAACAGATATTTTCTTTAAAGCCTTTAGTTCACACTGTGTACCGCAGGAGTCTCTGACCCACAAGAAAATGCATAAATATTTCAATGCAGACAGTAGCCAACATAGTAATTAGTGAGAAACACCTTACAGGGCATTATAAATGGAAGGGTGAGCAACATCAACACTACCAGATAAGCACAAGCAGAAAGGAACAAATGAAGGGCATATTCCTGGAGGACTGCAGATGTGAAAAGTTCATAGAACAAACAGCTGCAAGTCCAGCTGGGGGCTTGATGGTGACACGAACAGGGCTTTGGGCATTAATTTGATGGGACAGCTTGATATCGCCCTTGCAGAGGAGCAACAAATTTAAAGTAAGCTCTGAAATTAAAAAAATAAACAAAAGAGTTGAACTGTATCTTTCTCTGGATCCTGCTGTCTGACACCTTTGGCATCCTTAGCCTTCTCTGGGAAGGATGCAATACATTTCTTCAATTTTTTAACTTTAATATTTTTATATGGACTAAGGCACGACAAACTGGTATTTCCTTGAAAGCTACCAGTTGGTCAGGCATCAAGGAAAAAAACAGTGCTTTTGAGCTCATGGCAAACTAAGAGGAAGAATGGGAAGAGAGGAGCAGCTCCTGTCCCATCTGCACAGCAGCAGAAAGCCTCAGCTGCAGCAGGCATTCAGAAATGTTTCCCAGGATGGACTGTGGAACAGACAAACAAATCACAGAGGTACTGTCCAATTTAGTTGTCAGAAAAATCTGAAATTCTAGGAGGGAATTTTGCTTTCCTTTGACTTGCTCTGCTTTTGAAATGTTTCTTCTCAAAGACCCAGAGCATGTGGGAGCGACACAGAAGACATCCAACAATTCAACTGGGTGATGTGGCATACAGTGAAAGCTTCCCCCATTAAGACTTCCAAGCCAGGGTTTTACTCTGTAAGGCTGAGGTCAATATACGTCAGGGAGCTGAGACAATGCAGTGATGCACGCTCCTTAGGAAAGGAAGGTGTTTCCTTAATCACCAGTAGCTTGGATACTTTGATTTGGTGATTCCTTAATCACCAGTAACTTGAATATTCCTGGTCATCCCAACCTCATTTCTTTAATGATCTACACATCTTCCAATCTACTACAAAGGTTACATCTGATTACGAATTTACTGCTGGATCAAGTAATGAGGTAAGAGGCATTCGAGATAAACCTGTTCACTTTACTGAAAACTATGAAAAATATTTAAAGAACTAGAAGTCACTAAGCTTCCTTTTCAATGTGAGGTGCTGCATAGGAGGAGAGCAAGACTGACAGCAGGTGAGCTGGACCTTGACTGTGACTTGCTGAGGAAGGCATAGGTTCCAGTTGTTGTCCAGGGATGATCACTACATTCATGGGAATAGCTACTCCATGAAGGTCTGATGGAAGATACAGATGTGCTCCAGCAAGACAGGCCTGTAAACACCTCTTCTGCCCCTCCTCAGTGGGAGCCAAGCTCTGTCTCACCTGCACTTAGTCTCTAATTTCTACCTTTCTGGATATACTTTAAATCAGGTCCAGCAGCCCTCAACTCCCCCTGAAGATCCAGGCTCCTTCAGGTGAAAAGGATCTAAAACCCATGTCCTAGACAAGTGGTTAACCCCCAGCTATTACGCTAAAGGCACTACAACTACTGAGCCCCTTTCCTCTGTAAAATGTCAGGCTTGCTTCATTAGATGGCCACCTCCAGAGAGGACACAGTGGTCTGGGAAGCACTTACAGCAACTTTAATGGTGCTTCCCAGCAAAGTCAGAAAGGGAAACGTAGGAGTTTAAAATAGGTGGGCTAAGGCACCTCTTCAGCTCCTCAGAAGCACCAGCACCCCCGCCCTGTTGATGGGGAACTCAAGACTTCAAAAAAGTGTTTTTCATTTAAAGAACAAAGTCTTCCAATATGACTTCCCGTACTTCAGGAGACCTTCCTCTCCTTTGCAAGCATTTAGAACAGCTGAAGAACACTAATTGTTTTAGCTGTAGAGGGAAGCTCTGTTTCTCCAGGGATGGCAAGTAGGAATTGGTTACAGCTATCAGGAGGTAAAAATAAATACTCCCTGCCCTGAAGGAACTGACCACTACTGGTACTTCACGTAGTCACCAATTTGGGAGAGGTCTGAATGTGCTCTTGTTTCATGGATGGAAAACACTGATCAGGACCTGATCTCCATCTTCCCTAGCTCCCTTCCCCAAAAACAAGTGTATAAAATTCAGGCAAGGCAATACTTTAACTACTGTGCACCCAGCATTAAGGTAGGCATGAGGATTCCGTGTTCTGTTTTATTATTTTTCCACAAGTACTAGACAGGGATTTCATAGAATCATAGAATCATTAAGGTTGGAAAAGACCTCTGAGATCATCTAGTCCAACCATCAACCCAACACCACCATGACTACTAAAGGATGTCCTGAAGTACCACATATACATGTTTTTTGAATACCTCCAGGGATGAGGACTCCACCACCTCCCTGGGCAGCCTATTCCAATGCCTCACCACTCTTTCAGTATAGAAATTTTCCCTAATACCCAATCAATTTGTGACAGATGAGGAGTGTTTGCTCTCACCATCACTTCTGCAACACTTAGCCACTTACTCACTGTCATTTCTCTAACACTATTGCTACATGGACTGCAATATATCACAAAATTTGTAGCAAAAAGTACTGTGCATCCTTGTTTCTCATTTATTACAAATTACAGTATTTCAGAGGAAGTGACCTGTCTCATTAAAAAGTGACTGAAAAAATATTACGAATGAAAAAAACCCCAACAGTGTCTATAAAAATCTAAGATTAATACATTTACCCCAAATCAAACCACTAAATTTATCAACACTTACAAATGCTTTATAATCGCATGACTGGAAGATGAGTTTCTCTGGATGATGTTGCCAATATTGTACAGGCGTTGATGCTGTGGCTTCATTTGGAGGTCGCAAGGTAATTGAAGGCTCTCCCCAGTCTCCTGTCTGAAAATCACAGTTGTTCGAGATGTAAGAGAAGTTGCAGGCAAATTTGCTATAAAGTAGCCCACCACTGTTGTGCTCAGTTAACAATAATTTATTTTCTACACACAGAGCCATGTTACTAAAGTAACAGAATACAACTCCTACAACATTTTTCATGATTTAATTTATAATCCAAAGTCATCTACTGTAGTGTTTAATGAGGCTTTAATTAAATCTATTTGCTTTGAGAATAAAATAATTAGGCACTAGAAATGTTCCTTAAAAATAACTGTTTACAATACATATATAAAGATGAGAGCACTTGAAAAAAAAAATCACAAGATGCACAAAAATGCCATTCACAAATTCTGTTATGTGTTTTACAAGCTTTTCTACACAGTTAATAAGTCTTCCATTATCCAGCACATATAACCAATAACTAACTTTCCTAAATGGCTAAATAACGGAGACTTCGCTTTGATCTGAAGACTTATTATGCATTCTGCAAATATATGAGGCATTCTTTAATCTCTTTATGAATATTTACTTTGATCACTTTCTGTTGATGTCTCATTGTAGAGTTACTAACATTGCCCTTCCATAGTCATCATTCTCATTGATATAGGTGATTGCCTTCCTGAGCTGTCATCTCCCCTCTTTCCTCAAAGCCCTCAGAGAACATGGATAGGACTGCAGTTTGCTGCCAAATCCCTTCACAGGACACTCTTCTCTCTTCCAAAAAGAGCCAGCACAGGCATCGGTACAGGAATGCCCCCAGCATATCAGTGCTGGCCTGGGTCTCGCTTGTCATTGCGTATTTTCAGACGTGGCTTTATTGGACCTGGACTGACCTCTGGGCCCTTGGGGGGCTCCTTCCACCTCATAGGCCCATGCAAAAAGATTACCATTTTGAGGTTATTTATTTTTTCACTGTGAACTCTCCTACTTTTAGTTCGCACGTGCCCACACTGCCCATGCCTTCAACACCAGGTATGCTGCCAAAACACTGTCAGCTCACTTTAACTGAAAATGACCTGTGGATGGAGTCCTTCTCCTCCTCCCAAGCCCTCTTCTCTCTGTCACTGACCCCACTTCTCCCCTACCCTGTCTGGTCTGGTCGGTCTCTGAATTTCCCTCTCCTGCCCACTCTGTCTTTTGGGGATCAGATTTCTCCTTCCTGATCCTCCTTCCTCCCCTGCTTGTTCTCTCTCAAACTATTTTACCTTCTCCTATATGATTATTTCAATTTGGATTATGCTACTTCTTTCTTTACCTGCATTTATCTCTGTTTATTTTCTATGCATGTCATATTGTTAAAATATGTGTTGAAGCTGGCAAGGAATTGCCATCAGCATTTCACACAGAATATGGCTAGGAGTTAAAACTTTTAAAGCAAAAAGAAGTTAAGCATCAAAACCACATGAAAAAATTCTTATCAAAGACATTCAAAAGTCTGGCAAACTATCACATCCTACTAATTAAATCAGGACAGAGTAAACAAAACAAGTACATCATTTTCATGTGTCACAAAATAATGAAATGACACACATTTGCACAACTCTGCAATGAAAAGCAAGAGATAAATCTGGAAACATCAACATTACCCTGCCGATATGGTTAACTTCAAGCAAGTGAACATCATAAAACAAGTCGAATCTAGTTAATGTCGGCACTATTAGCACATCTACAAATTATACAGTACTGGAATTTCTGTTTTGCCTAGTTAAGTTTCTTATATGTTATGGATATGTCTTCAACCTCAAATTTGAAAGGAAAGCAGCAGGAGCAAGTGCTCCAATTTTTGGCGTTCTGTATTCACAGAAATTAATACTCCTGACCACTAATGTATAAAAACCTTCTATCATATTTAATCTGAAGTGGGAATTTTATTTCTTTAAGAAGCAGTTCTCCTTATAAAATAAGGTTTTAATGATATTACAAGGGGTAAGGACCTGCATCCTTATTGGTGGAGTTTGTATTTGAGTACAAGAGAAGATGGATTACACCCATCACAAATTCTCACAGTGTGCTCAGCTGTCTCTTATGGCCTGTTCAAGGCCATAGTTAACAGACCACTTGAAATAGTCCTTTTTTCCCTAATAAAGATACACTCCTGCATGTTCTGTGTAAGGAAGTAGATCTCAGGAGGCACATCCTATCCATTTAGCAAAAGGTTATTATGATGGAACAGGAATAAATTCAGGACAGAGAAACTATAAAAGTCCATCTTTTGACCACCGGTCTTTTCACGGAGGAAGCATGAGGATGGCCATGAGGTAGGACTGGAATTTTTACAGAATAAGTGACCTTGGGTAGTGCTCCAAACCCTTTTGTTGTGCTGGTCTGCAGGTGACTTTCCTCATGTGCAGAAAATGGACAGTTCTGACAAATAAAGCAGGGTACGTAAGGAGTGAAATGAGTACATAATTTTACAGTTTGACTCCCTTTTACAGGAAAGATATTAAAAACATGGAGAATCGCATTGTTTCTGTCTGTAAATGAAGGGCAGTAACAAGAGGAACAGTGATTACCTCTCGTATTGATTCAATTTTATAAAGGAGCTAGGAAGCAATAATCACAAGGAAATGTGAAATAATCTTCAACCATACTAATAAAACTACTGCATGAGACACTTAGAGAGGGACTGTGTGGAGACCATTTGTTTGAATCCATTAATTGCTCTATAGATATATACAATCAACCTAGTACCTACTCATTTTAAATTAGACAAAACAGAAATGTTATGGTTGCTGTACATGTCTCTAGGATGATCTAAACAAGCAATACAGCTGAGGTTAAGGGAACGCAGATACAGGATTTCTGCTGTTCCTGACAGACCACTCCACCTGAAGAACTTTCATGTATTTCAGTGTGTCTTGAAGAGGGAGCAGCTACCACAAAAAGCTGCATAAAATTAAACAACATAGGTATAGCTCATTATGATGGATGAAGAAGACATGTTATACATAGTCATAAAATTTTCTTTTCTAACTGTATCATAATTGTTTTTTAATATTCAGTAGAAATGGCTTCTGGTCTCCTTTCCTTTTGTTTCTTACAAAACTCCTTAGGTTTTTAAACCATACTATCACTAGTATTCATTACCTATTTAGACTGAGTAGTCTAGACAGGGTCATCTCCAAAGCCCAGATCCATGAAGATGTTTGTAAGTGTAATTCCTATTACATATTCCCCTTGCAATTTCTTTTTTTTTTTTTTTTTTTTTTTTTTTTTAAGGGGAAGAAAGGCTTTTAAACAAGATTTAGTCAGCTAAATACTTTCATAGATCTGGGCCTAAAAACCTCTACAGGAAGAAAAGGAGCTCCTCAGCTGACTGACTAGTCAGATACTGAAATTCTGAGATTTAGGATGTAATGACGTCAATTAACTTCAGATAAAATACAAAGTAGGAACATCTTTGACCTAGAGAAGACTTGAAATGACAAGACTCAAGTCTGGGGTAGAAAAAACATGAATTACTAGTAGTTCTAAACCTGAGGAATTGGTGTGGAACAACTAATGGGTGATGTATTGAGATTCAGGACCTTCATAAGTACCTAAAATGCTTTCAAGCAGTATAGAAATGTTCGTAAATTGCCGTGCAGGACCAACTATGATGTTTGATTTAATTTTTAAAAATAGATATGATAGGATAAGGATCTTCTGGTTTGAATATTTAATTTGCAATTATAAGAAATAATCAAACATTTAAGCTTATGTATTTTTTATGACACAATATATATATGGAGATTTTTATCTCTCTGATGAAGTGGAAAGGCAAGAGATAATTTATTCCTCATCTAACTTTACAGCTCATCAGACAGCTGTGCAATTTATCACGTGGTTTTTGCTGTACTGCCTGTGTTTTAGTATTCTAACCTCCCCATGCCTTTAACTAGTGCCTTTCCTCTCTCTGGCCTCAGTCACCTTGAGAAAGAAGATTTTTTTTTTTTCCTCCACTTTTTGCAGATAAAGAATTTACAACCACAAAAAGTCTCAAGTCAGGTGCCTGAGTGGCAAAGATTCTATCCTTTTACAGTGACAACTTTTAACCATAAAGGTCATAGCCTTAAACACCAATATCTCATGCTCTTGCAGTGCTTCATAACCCTGAAAATGGGCAGATGTGCACTTCTCAGTGCGCTAGAAAGGGTCAGATGCTTGATGCCAAATGAGCTACAGAAGCAGATTACTGCTATTAGGTAATTTTTTATGACTGTTGCAGATTTTTCTCTCTCATCCCATTCTCTGAGAACTGTATTTGACTCACATTAAAGGTACCTGGATGCAGAGGTACTCACAGGTAACAAGCCATCTCAACACAACTTCTATAAAATCTAACACCTGTCTCATCTTTTTATAAAAATGTCAATTTAAAAACCCTCCATGCTACAGGGAAAAAAGAAAAATAAGGCCTGGTTTTGAGTGGCTTGAATGTAGTCACTTTTAACAAGGACCACCACATCTTGTAACTTTTCACCTGTTAAAGCCTCATGCCTAGTTATGGTAACGTGTATTAGTCACCATGACAACAATAAATTGGAGCACATACAGATAAAACACTTCTGGCTGAAAAATTAATAATTGTCTCCCTGTAAGAATTTTAAATGTTCTGTGGACCAGCCAAATACTCATTACTTGCTTACGTTTTAATTCCTAGCGCGAGAGAAATTCTTTTAGCTGCTTACACCTTTGGCTTTTGAAATAATGGAAACAGGTTCGTGGCATACTTACATTTTAAAAGCTTCTAAAGCTCAGTAGCCAAAACAGCCCCTCCCTGGCAGAAATGCTCCAAGGGGGCAGATATATGACAGAAATGAGAAGAAATCTACAGCTCCTCTGAAATACTATGCTTAGTGAAATCTGAACGACTGGCTGTCGTCCTTACCACGCTGCAATATGAATCACCAGGTTTGTTCTCACGTGCACAGCAGATGTGCCTCTGTCACAGAAGTGATGAAAATTCAGAGCACCATCAGCGTTACCTCTAATTCCCCAAAAGTGCCTCTGCAAACACGGCGTGCTTCTCAGCTAGGCAAAGCCTATAGATTAACACAGAAAGGGCAGCACAACACATTGTGGGGGTGAAACTGTGCAAACCGAGCTGTTTACACGGTTTCTCGCTTTGGAAAAGTGAGCAAACAAAAACATCAGGAACAGAAGTCAAAGCTCCCCCTGAGCGAGACTGCTGCTGGCAATCCCCCACGTCCTGTATGTACACCATACAGCCAACAGATGCTAACCACACGGCACGATACACGAATGCGCGCACACATAATCCCAAAAGAGGGCGGACAAGTTACGAACTTTTTTTGTCATTTCAGTGACGTGACACCCGTAGATAACACCATGGCAACAGACTGTACATCCATAGAGTGACAACATAGCCATTTATCACTGTATCTTACATTATGAACCTGATGAATCGATGAGAAAGGATATCCTGCATTCTGGTTGGTCCAGATCTCACAGACAGAGGACTGCTAATATAAACAGAAAACTACATCTCATCTTGTAAATATTAATGCACCGCAACTGCCAAAAGGCAAGAATAATTAAGAAAAGGCTTGCAACAACATTAAAGAAGGAAATAAAACAGCTGTTAAAAGTAATTTTTATTTATGTGCTGACAAAATATTTTTGGACTGACTGGAAGGAAACATAGCTTATTCAGAGACTTTAGAAGAGGTTTCAAACTGTGAGTACAAGACAAGAATTTAGTCAGGAGTGCTGGTGATGTAAAGAGATAAAGTTATGTAGGCATAAACAGAAAATGCAGAGAGAAGAAGAAATATTGGTTACTTTCAGTTTTTGGCAGGGAAGAAGTTTGAAGTCAACATCCCAATTAAGTTCTGAGATTTGAATCTCTCTCTGTTGGAGACTTTCACAGGGAGAGAGGAAGGGAAAAATCTGGCAATACAGTCAACAGGAAAAATACATTTTCTTTGCAACAGTTACCACAAAGGAATGCATTGCAATGAAGTGAAACAGCTGCCCACCATCTCCTTCCAACAACAGGTCCTTTGCATGCAAAGATAATATTACCTTTGGTATTGACCGTGACCCTGCTGTGTAAATGAAAGGTTTCAGTCTACTTTCTACATTTCTGTACAGATAGTCTGTAGTATCAAAGCAAAGTAAGCGTACTGTAGCATCTCTAGCAAAAGCAACAGAACAAGGCAAGCACAGCATTCACCAGCATCTTTTACATATTTCCTTGTTTGGACACTCATCAAGAAAGCATCTGTGACACCTCAGAAAAAGCTAAGATAACATTTTACAGTAGCCAGGCAACTAAAACAAAGCATCAGACGTAGGATCTGCCCACAGTATCTTCATCAGGCAGCAACAAAAGGCAATAAACACGCATGAAAAATGCAACTGCAGCATCCAGAATAGGTAGCAATTAATATACCAGTAATTTAAAAACAGCAAGAATGTGCATTGCTAGTTCTTGTCAGCAGCAGCAGCAGCAGGAATTTAGCACCAATGCTCAAAACAACCCAAAGAAGTGCAACTCTTCTTAGAAATATGGCTCTTGCTCTTACCTTTTGTAGCCTGAAACCTGGCTGCCTGGCTGGTGACAGACTAGGTTATCACTTCTGTTTACTGTCAGGGCAGGCTGGCATCCTCTGGACTGACTACGGAGCACTGCCAGACAGGCTGGTGGCTGCCTAATGTTAATTGTCCCTTATTTCCTTCATGATTTGAAATGCATGTGCACACATCCCTTTCCCCAGCTTCAGTTAATTCCTAAACTTTCCCATATCTGGTCAATTTCTTCTCCCCCATCTTGTTTTCAAAGCTATTTGCTTTTCCTTTGTGATGCACAGGGCTCTACATTTTGATAGCATTAGCTAATAACAACTTTGACTTTGGGTCACAGTCTGCTACCTCATCCCCTGCAACTTGCTACAAAACAGTCATCCTCCATGTGATGAACACGTACTCTCAGTGCAAGGCCAGTAGCAAACACCGCTCCAGCTACTTCTGCTGTGCCGTTATTAGGACATGGCACTAGTTGGCACCAATGACCTTTTTTTCTGTCCTGTATGTCAAGCAAACTGACTTCTGGATGCTCTGGCCATGCCTATCACACCTATGTTTGTTTGCCTGGGGGGGATTCCTGAACAGGAATCCACAGCAGGAGGTTGCACCTCTGCTTCTCAAGAGAAGAGTAAAAAAGAAGACATTTCCATGACAGATGCAGCATTCCCAAGCATCTGGCAATCAAAAACACCATACTGCAGTGCTATTTGGACACACTTGCTGAGGTCCTGAAAGGAGTAAGGTAAGGCAGCATGGTACTGTATGCTAGCAGAGGTTTTATTTCTCCCCGGTGCTAGCGGTGGTGGCATGGGGTTGCTGTGATGCTGTCATATTGTACAGCCGGTTCTCACCATCTTGGTACTCTGGCGACAAAGGTGTTCCTTAAATCCTGCCCCTGCCCAGGACTTGCCTTTAGGGAGCCATGTGGTGCCTCAGTGGGATCTGCCGGGAGCTGGAGCCTGTCCTGGCACAGCAGAGGCATGCGGGGCTCTCCCAGCAGCGCTGCCTCAGCCACAGAGCAGCAAGGCTGCTGCACCAACACAGCAATGCTGTGATAGCAGCCCTACCGTGCTGCAGCACGTAAACGCATAAATAGACCAGAGACATCTATCAGCTGCTTTGGTGCTAACTTGGGAACAGATAATGCAACACTGCGGTGTGTACGCAAGCTTTAAGTTACTCCATTTTAGAAAAGGAGAGGGAATTGGTCTTTTCTTACACTTGCTGACGGTACTCACCCTGCCCCTCCCTCCCCAGCTCATCTTCTCCCAAACATAAACTCGCCGGTTAGCGCACTCCCCCCAGGAGTTGGGAGCTGTCTATTTGGTGCCCTTCTCTGACAGGGAATTCACACCTACCTATTTCACCTTCCTTTTTCGTAGGTTAAAGCAGCAGAAGATAGGCTGTCTTCAATCCCTTTTATAAATGAAGGGAAGCCCTTCTTACCATTTTTAATTCTTTGGAGAAAGAAGAGTGCAATAAAGCAGATGCTTGGAGCACTCACCTGCAAGAGACAAGTTCTGGGTCCAGGTCTCTGCTCCAAGGACTGTTCAAGTGAACTGCCCCCATCACACAGACCTACCTCCAGAATTAAGGGTTTGGAAGATCTAGGATTAAGCTAAATCATCTTTAAATACAGGTGACTTGATTTATTAAATCAATAATAAATCAAATGGACCGGCAGGGACCGAGAATTTCCCACGACCGTATGAATGCCCAGTCAGAAGGGCAGCAGTGCAAAACTCATTACTCAGTTCTGCACTCATTAATGTTTGAATGACTAAGGTACTGAAATGCAGTACAGAAAGAACATTAATTTTCCAAAAGGTAATGAATTCAGAAACCAACCTTTTCCTTGCATCACTGTAAAAATATTTAGCATTTACTATATACATATTTTATGTCTTCAAAGTGCTGAGATTTTTTAGTGAATTATGAAACCCCCAGGAGAAGTACTTAAAATTGCATACCCCTGATGCTGAAGAGGAAGGAACCAAGGAAAGCAAAAAGGTTAAGTGAGTATCTGAGGCCAGAAAATAGGCAAGAGGATGGAGAATTGGGATTAGGCTTCAAACACTCATAATTTTCAGCTCCCAAAACATATGCCCTCAAAAAGAAGGAAAAGAACTCAATCTGTGCATGTACTTCCACCATAATAAACACAAATACACTTGGGCACTTAATACCACCGACACAGAAGGTTCTGTGAAAAAGAGAGTTTAACAAAGAACAATTTCTTAAGTAATATGGTAAAGGAGAGCACAAACGTGGCATCAGCTATTGTCTGATTAGTATCAAACATGCACTTATCTTATTCTTCCCAAAAGATAAATGTGTCTATGTAACATCACAACAAGACTCTGCTATCATGGTACCATTTTTGTGATAGCTATAGATGTCCCATACAGAAAAGATTTCCCCAACTAGTCACCATGGGACACACCTCTGTGGGGCAGGAGGAGCAAAGGAAGGGGGAAAGGGAATGGCCCGCACTGCACAGCTCTTGCCATCTGCTATGCATGATACAGGTGGCTGGTTAACATTGTGAGAGGGAGGGAAGGAGGTGAGGCTCTGCATTACCTGCTCTCCACTCATCCATCCCCCTTACTTTCCCAATAATCACAGTTCTGACATGGTCTCCTAATAATTTTATGGTTGTCTTTCAAAAGAATTAAGGACATTTTCACTTCTATTTATTTAACTTAACCTCCCTGATTTCAAGAAAACACATTCACATAAGGAATAATATTTCTTATTCTTCTTGCTAACTTCCTCTGTGATGGCAGACAGCAGGGCATAGTTATTTCAGACACCTGTTGTAAAGTCAGTAGCCAATCATGTTGCAAAGCGCACATTTCCATCTGCTTCAAGTCTTTCTAATTACTCATACATTTATTGGAAAAGCTATAGGACAGTACATATAGAGGTCTTCAAGGTCGTGGGCTGCGTTGGAGACAACTTAGTGTTTCATAACATGAACAAAATTATCTAAGGAGAACTTACTTTAGGCTTCATCCCTATAGACAGGGAAGACTTGGTTGATACTCCGAAGACAGAAAGTAACTATACTGAAAGTGATCGCATTTTGTGATCAATTTGTGGAAATTATGTACTTTCTAAGGAAAAGAAAGGAGGAAAGCAACAGAAAAGAATACCTGGAACACATATGCAGAGGGAACAGGAGCTGGGTGGAAGGCAGTCCTGATGTATTTCAGCGCAGCTTAATGAACTTCATTCGATGGCACTTTAGGAGATGTCACAGTTTTACCTAAACTAGGAACAATTATCCCTGGAAAGTCATAGAAGATGCTGAAAGAACCAAAGAAGGGCTAAAAGCATATTTAAGATGGGAAAAAAGGAAGATTTGGAAAGTTATAGCCAGCCTAATGGCAGGGACCAGCAAGTTACTAGAAAAGTTGTTTAAAAATCCAGTCACCATCTCCTGGTCCTCATGGCCTATGAGACCTTTTGATATTGCTCCTGGCCACCTGAAATAAACATTTAAGAATATGTGCATGCATGTGTGCATATCTAAATCTATGTCTATGTTATTGAGGATGGCAAAGAAAAAGCAAAATATTGCCTGCCACGTGCTACTTGACAGCTTCTACAGGCCAAGAAAAATTCAAGACATTTATAAATGAGGTTGCGCAGTATGAATCATCTCAGATCAAATTTCTTCCTTTGTTGGAAAACTGGCCAACTAAATCATCAGCAGCAAGAAGCCTAGCAGGACTTGGACACCGACAGTGCAACTCCTGATGCAGCGACACATGCCGTGCCCCATACACAAACTAGCTTCAGTCAAAATGCAAGTGGTCACACAAGAAGCTGAAATGCGTGTTTAGAGAATGATTATTGGTATTGAAGCATAAGTGGACTGGAACACGCTGAAGGAATCTGCAATGACTTGCTCCATGCCGTGGCTTGGAGGAGAGCTCAGGCTTTCTGGGGAAGACCCAGGAGTCAAGGACTTTCCAGAACAGGGTAAGAACTGAAAATGGGATTTGACAAACTACGGAAATCAGTCAGATGAAAGTCAGTAAGACATGCGGATTACTTAGGAAAGTAAATACATAAATAAAATAGCAAATAAATTAGGAGAGCAATTTAACAGGGAGATGGGGAAAGGATAGAAAAAGATTTGGAAGTTTTAGTATACTTCAAATTAAATACAGCGGTCTTGCAAAAGAATAAGCAAATAAATCACAGGACAATTCAAGTTGGAAGGGAGCTCAAGAATTTTCCATTCCATCCCCAACTCAAAGCAGTAGCAGCTGTGAGATGAGACCAGGTTGCTCAGGGCTTCATCCAGTCAGGTCCTGAAAAACTCCAAGGACAGAGACTGGACAGTCTCTGTGAGAAACCTGTCCCCCACCTTGCCTGTCCTCCTGGGGAGGCCGCTTCTCTTGCCATTCAGTCAGCATCTTTCCTCTTTCAGTTTTTGTACACAAAATCACCTTTTCTCCAGCCAGCCCCGGTCCCCCAGCCTCTCCTCAGAGGGCAAGTGCTCCAGCCCCCAACCATCTTGGTGGCCCTTTGCTGAACTCTCCTCTCCTAAATAAAAAAAAGAAGGTATTTGATAAAAATGGCATATTATAACACATGGGAAGGAACTTTTGTGCCATATGCAGCCACCAATAAGGTCTCATATGGGGCGGCATCCACTCTTAGCCACTGCACTTCAAGGAGGATGGAGACACACTGAGGGAATCCAGCAGAGAGTAACAATGACAAACAGAAGTCTAGAAACACCAGAGCATGGCCCTAGTTAGGTAATGTGGGTCCCCAATGGTCTGTTCACCCCTTGGCTGTTCTGAGAAGTCTGTTGGTGACTCCTGATCTTCTGCTGCTTTCTCCACCTCTCCTGACAAGGCTTGCCCTCTCTCCTGCTTCCATGTCGCAGAGCTGGTCCACGGGGAGAAGAGGAGCTGCTGAACATAACCCCCAGGCTTATTCCCCCGCCTCTGTGTTTTACTGCAGGGCTGAGCCTCAGGAAATCGCTCCCATCTCCTGGCACTGCAGCCCCAGCGAGGAGCAGGAGGGAAGGAGAGCAACAGCAAACCCCACTCTCTCTGATGCACATTATCTAACCCACTAACTATAATTCAGTCTAGCTCTAGAAATGAGGAGAATTTTGGATCAAATCCCAGAAAAATCACTCTTGGCATGGTGAACAATCTTTAAAGGTGCAAAAGCTGAAAGAAACAAATGAAAATTAGATGAATGGGGCTGTCTGGCCCCTTTTGTAATTGTCACTCCAAATGTTTTAGGACCGTGGGAGAGCAGTTGTGCTGTCTCAATAGATGTTGCTTCCCTGAATGTTCCCAAAGCTCTGGAAAGAGCTTGTCTTACTGGCAGGAATAATTGCAGATCCTCCTTGGAAAACAAGATCTTCAGAAATGGAGAGTGAAATTTGAAATTAGTATTTCTTTTAGAGAAGCAGAAACTATAAATAACGTTTCTCATTAGAATAAGTATATATGTTTTGCATTGCTACATTTCTTTTATTTCTCCTGAAAATACTGTATGTGAAGATTTCCAGAAAATCACTGGCCCTCTTGGAACGGCTTTCTTGCAGGCAGGCAGTGGGCGAGAGACATGGGCAGCAACACCACACCCCAGGTCAGCGTACCCTGTCAGCAGATCCCAGCGAGGCTTCACAAGAAGGTGCGTGCCATGGCCAGCACACCCTGGGTAGGAAGATGGCTGGCCCAGGACCACAGCGAGCCTGCAAAGATTGTCCCCTCCAGCCGGTGGCAGGCAAGAAGGAAAGCCAACCCCCATGCCAGGGTCGGTGGTCTAGGTCCTGAGCATCTCCACCTCTTCCTCCACGCAGAGTCATACTTTGCACATTTTCCTCTGATGAGAAAAGACTAACAACACAGCTGTGCTTCCTTCTCATCCAGCTGCCACCCTCCTTCATGTGATGGCGATCTCTTATGATAGGCCGTCAGTTTTCATTTGATTTCAGTCCAGTAACTCAGGAGTTAGGTTCTTGCTGGGGAGGACCAACTGAGGGTCTTCCCAGTGGTTAGCTAAGAATACGGCTGCCCTGCCCGGCTCCTGGAGGTGCAGCAATACAGGTGCCACTCTGGCCCCGTGACGAGCGGTGAGCAGCCAAACCTCTTCTGATTAACACCTCTTCTTGCACAGCCACATGTGCAACCCAATCTTTTAGCCTTGTGTAGAGGATACAAACTAGCCACATGTGCAACCTAATCTTTTAGCCTTGTGTAGAGGATACAAACTTCTGGACAAATACCACCAATAAGGGTTATGAGATGTTGGGTCCCTGAACATTAGGTACAGATATCTACATTTTAGCAAAAAAAAAACCAACTACCCAAAAAAAGAGTGAGGTCTTTCAGAAGAGCACCCCAAGCTCTAAGTACAACTTTTTTCCAGCAGCTCAAAAATGTAAATGTTAGATATTAAAATTAAGCTTTGACTCTGAAATATTCAGATTTTTCAATAAGAATAGTTTATTTGACAGCAGAAACTACCTCATCTTCTCCATTTTTCATACAATTCTCCTTCATTTTTCATACAATTTTTCCAATGTGGAGCTTCTAGCTCACAAGACTGAGTGTGAAAAACAGTAAATTAATAAAAAACATCTGTCTCCATCTTTAAAGAACATCTGCCCCCTTCTTGGTGTAGTATTTATGGCTTTAGTTTGGATCATTAATACCAAATATAGAAGTGGCTTCCTGAATTCCATATGCTGAAGCAGCATGTAGGTATGATCCACATCCCACGACTTTATTTCTAAAATGCTAGCTTCTGTAACATCCTTGAAAAAACTGTAACTTTCTATTCAGGCAGAAATTACTTAGATTTTTCATATGTCTATCGGTTTACTTGTGCATTAAATACACAAAGGATTTACAGACAAAAGTTTGCTGAAATCTACAGTTCAAGATACAGCCCTC